>APFE030113989.1:44653-80739 GCA_000404065.3 Pinus taeda | reverse complement strand
ATCATTGTGCACAAGCTCTAATATATGTTTCACCCTCTTACCACCAGAGGGGAAACTCACCCGATTCTGCTTCCCATACACACAATTTTCATAGAAATCAAAATCCAGAGAGCTATTACTCATACCTTCTACCATACCATTACCATGAAGTATTCAAAGGCCCTTCTCTCCAATATGTTAAAGCCTTTGATGCCACAACATGGTCTTCTCTCCAGAGACCACTAGATTTTCTGTTCCACTTTCAGGAACCACAAAAATGTTGCACCCATCAACAACAGTGCTACCTTGCAGCTTGTATAGAGTTCCAATCCGAACTCCTTGCATCAATACCAGTGCTCCCCGAACCATCTTGCAGGTATCTTTCTCGAACACTGTTTTTACACCTGCATCATCCAGCTTGCTTATAGAAATCAGATTTCAGGCCAATGCAAGAATATGCAGAACACCCAAAAGTGTTCTAACCCTTCCACCTTGCAACTTCAACTTTACTTTTCCACGACCAACGATTCTAGCCTTCCTATCATCCCCTAAGAAGACATCACCACAATCATATTTCGCATACTCACAGAACCAATCTCTATGGGGAGTGAAGTGAAAGGATGCACCTGAGTCAATCAACCATGCCTCATGATCTACATGTGTACTTGAAGAAGACAAGTACACATCCCCACCTTCATCGGAGGTGGTTTTTGCCTCTGCAGAAGGAGCATCAACAGATCCATTTCCTTTGTGAGGAGCTTTAGATTTATAGTCTCTTTTGTAGTGCCCTTCCTTTCTGAATTTCCAACAAAACACCTTTATAGGCTTTCCTGGAGATTTAGATCTCCCTCTAGATTTAGATCTCCCACTCGATGACTTATTTTTGTTTCTGTTCTAGGACCGTCCTCGTACAAATAAGGAATCACCATTCTGGCTCTCCATTTTTTCCATCTCATCTCCTCCGTCAACAAGGATGAGACTATTTCATCAAACTGCAAGGAAGTTGCATTGCTACCTATTGCAATAACTAGACTATCCCACGAATCTAGTAGAGAACACAACAAACTAATGCACTTACCTTCATCTGAAATTTTAATATTAACATATAATAACTGACTTACCATATTATTGAATGCGTTGAGATGCTCTGTCATCGAGTCTCCATATTTCATCCTCAGGTTATACAACTTTTTCCGCATGAACAGTTTATTCACTAGAGACTTAGATTGGTACAAAGTCCCTAACTTGTCCCACAAACCCTTCGTTGTAGCTTCCCCTGATACATTCAACAATACTGAATCTGAGACACACAATCGTATTGTGCTCTTTGCATTCCGATCCAACTTCTTCCATTCTTCATCAGACAATCTTGTTGGTTTAGTACCCGGATCTACCACGATCCACTGATCTTTATCCACCAACAAATCCTCCATCTTGAGTTTCCACAACTATAAACTCTAACCATTAAATTTCTCGATCTTTATCTTTCCACTGCTCACCATCTTATTTCACCACTAGAATCGATCTCATAGATCCCCCACTGAACAAGGTCTACCACAGGCCCGAGCGAAACCCCTCAGTAACAAAGGCGCCCCCTTGAAGCCAAAAGAGATTCGATACCAAATGTATGTTTTAACCCCGTACAAAAATTACCTGCATATGAATTCTAAAACACAAAAAATAAACAATGCGAGAGAATAACACATAAAAAACATATACATAGAGATTTTCCCCTAGATCCCAAAACCGGGATTACCAGATTGATTTTTCATTATGTTCCTTTCAATGTTACAATACATATTTATACATGCCAAAGCATCCAATACCATGGACCAAAAACTATCGTGTCCAAAACCATGGACCAAAAACCATCGCGTCCAAAACCATGTGCGAAAACTATGCACAAAACCATAGGTAGGTCCGCCCAACCTAATATAGGGTCCAAAAAGAATTTTCCGTCGCTTCCCCAAACCCCGTAGAGGGGGGCTACTTGTCCCCCTCAAACCCCTCAAATAGGGGGGGGCTGCTGCCCCCCCTGTGACCCCCCCATTGCACAAACGAAGGGGTAGCTCCGCCCCCCCTCTAACCCCCCGGTTTACTATGTAGGCTAGTCGTAAAAATAATATAACACAACCCAACATTATAATGACATTGTTTTTTTATTTACATTATATTTTATTTTTATTTTTATTTTAAAGGAGACACATGTCATCTCCATGTTGAGCAGAAACATAATCACACATCGCCTTCATACTAGACTATGGAATACACCTCTTGGCACAAAACTGTGTTTTCGACTGCATAAATGGATTTGGAACCCTGATAAATCCTTAAAGCACCTAGATTGTGCATATCATAACTCAAACATGTAATTTTTACGAGTATATACCAGCTTTGAGACAAAATTCATCTAAATAATACCAAAATACTCTAAAATGAAGAATAGTTAGATGACAACATATTAACTATGAAACTCTCGATTGTGCCGATGTTAGATTATGTGTGGTTTAATCCACATCATGTCTTAGGTTCAATTCTCATAGAGAGGAATTGGCATTATAATGACTAATTTTAATTTATAATTATTAAAAAACTTATGGAAAATGATTCAGTTTTATCATTTTAGAAGATTGAGAGTGATATTGTTTTGTTATGATCATGAAACACCCAGAGAAGTGGTGGCATCTAAAGAAAATGTTGTTTGGGATCCCAATAGCCACTAGGACCAATTTACTTGGAGTCTTTCTACATTCAAATGGGCTAAATTACACATTAATACCATGGGTTATGACAACCCTGGAGCCTAAAAACCGTTGGTAACTTAACCGAGTCAAGTTTACCTAAACCAAAATAATAATCACCCCCTTAAATTTGACTCAGTGAGATTAACTTGGTCCCAATCATTCATCAACCATCTCATCTAAGATCTCACATCCCCGCCCCCCCCTCTTCGCAAGGTTACCAATACACCTACCACTCTCGTACCCATCTAAGTGGTCCATTCCATTACTTGATGACTCCATGTGCCACTGCACTACATGGATGCCTAATCAAATTCATAAGGCCTTACAATAATCCATGCTCCTGTGCAACATGTATGCTTGAACAACAAGTCTTACAACTTCCTAGGGAAATACACCTGCCTTGGACTAAAGCCCTCAGGGTCTTCACTCACGACCGGTGTTATTACACCACTGTAGTCTCATCACTTACTAGCTTCTTCACTATCCTTAAACCATTGACTCCATCTCCATTTTTCCATCCATACAACCACTCTCTCACTACATCTCTAGATTTTTTTATCCATAGCCAGTCCAACTCTTCTTCATCACCATACAAGAATTTCAACCTTTCCTAATAAATCATCATTTTGCTATACCATTTTTTAACTTCATAAATAAATTCCTCTTTCAAAATTTACATTAGCTTCTTTATTCCCACCCACAGTAAGCTTAACAACATACATGAAAGAGGAAAACCAAAACCACTTATGAAAGAGGCAGGGCTGGGATTTCAGCCATTAGGCCCCATTGATGTGGCCATACCATTTAAAGCCACTCAAGTAGATTTGGCTCATGGGAAATATGAAGCTGAAAGGGCTAACAACTTCATTCAGGGCATTCAAGACATCTTCCAATAGGAAAATGATATAATGGAAAACCTAATGCTAAGTACAAGCAATGCCATGATCAACACCGAGTGCCGCACAAGTTATAGTTTGGCGGCAAAGTTTGGCTTCATTTGCAGAAAAAAGCGCCTTGTTGAGTCCCACCACAAGCTTCACTCATTCTGCTATGGACCATACACCATCACCAAGGCCATCGGTGATAATGCCTTCGAGCTCAGCATCCCACCGTTCCTTGGTCTGCACACGGTGTTCAATGTAGATTGCCTTCAACCATACTTCCCACCATTATTGGACACATTTGACATTGCAGAACATGATCTAGGTGGATATTGGTGGTCACCTGCCAAATCCACTTGGACCCCCACAATTGTTTCTTTTAGCTTTTCAGTTTCCTTAATTGTAGCACAGTTTACTATTTTTAGCATATTTTCGGGTCCTAAACTTCGAGAGCCGTTTTGAGGCCCTAAACAATGTTTTTTGAGAAAACTGGGAGCAATATGGGTCAATGGAGTGATGTTGCTCTTCCAAAAGTAGTACTTCTTGGATATATCTTTCTAACAAGATATTGTGCACGTCAAATGGAGATCGTATGCCAAAGTTACGACCCCAGGAAGTTGATGTACCAATTTACCCAAACGGGGCCCATAGTTTGGCGTTTCATCTTCTAGGGTTAGGTTTTGATGTTTAGGGTTTCCATTGTTTCTCAATAATAAATATGCCTTCAAGCCTCATTGTAACATAGTTCAGAGGCATGTAGCCGCCACATCTCTTCTCAAAGATAAGCTACCATCTCCCTACGTAGTTTATTTCCATTTCTGTTTGTAAGCATATTTCAGTATTTTACAGTAATGAAATGAAGTATTATTTCTGTTGCATCTCTATATGTATGGTTATATCTATAATTTGTTGCATTCCTATTTAAATCGGATCAGTGGTATCAAAGCGGTCTGCTCTTTCTCTGTCTTTCTTTGCATGTCCCCAAGGAGGTCAGGATATAAGGAGTTAGGGCTTGAATTGGTCGAACCTTTGGAAGACCAGCCTCGCAAATCCCGACGGCCTCCCATGGAGGATGAAAAGAAAGATGAGAGGGTAGGAGATCCTATCAAAATATTGCTCGAAGAGGCCCTCGAGCAACAAAGGAACACGATAATGGACAAATTTTCCTAGATCTGTCAGCGGCTACCCAGGGGTGACACATCTACTTCCAACGGCTACTCTTGAAGCGCCACACCATTTAAGGTACAAGTTAACTTTGACATTCCCATATTTGAGGGTGAGATAGATGCAGACGCCGTAGATAAATGGTTAAATTTGCTAGAAGGGTATTTTTCTATTCATGATTTTTTCGGCCGGGAAAAGATTACTTTCGCTCTTCTCAAAGCCGCCCCCCACATCAAGGACTGGTGGGAAACCTACTGCGAGCAGAAGGATGAAAATACAACCTCACTGTTTTCAGTTGCACCCAGTTGGAATTCATCTCGGATTGCCATCAAGGAGCAGTACTACCCTGTCAGAAGCTATAAGGATCAATACATAAAGTGGACCACGGTGCAGTAGGGAAGGGACAAAGACGTGCCAGAGTTTACCAATATATTCCATACCCTTCGCACAAAGTTGGGTATCAAGGATTCAGAGTAGAATTTGGTACTCAAATACCATGTCTGCCTTCACAGGTACATCCAGGAAGAAATAGAATTCATGAACATCACCTCGCTTGGCACGGCACATCGATATGTCGTCAAGATCGAGCAAAAGTTTAAACAAAAGAAGCAAGACTTTGGATCTGCAAATCCGAAGCAAGGGAAAGGTGCCCCCAAACCTCAGAACAAAGGACAAAGCCAAGGTGGGGTGGCCCAAGACAACCCAACAAAGCTGCAAGCAAAGAATAGCACCGCGAAGCTGGAAAAGGACACAGGAAAGTGGTGTGAGTTGCATAAGAGATCCACTCACAACACAAGTAAGTGTCAGGCCAAGCAGTCATTGGTGGCCAAGCTAAAGGTTTCAGAATTAGATGCATGTTCTGACTATGGGTCAGAACTTGACAAGGGGAATGACAAAGGGAAGCATATTATCGATGCAGAGCCTAATGCCATTGTTGCCACCACGAAGATCCAAAAGGAGGAACTCGAAGATCCAGAGGAGGAGGAGCGTCTCTTCCACTCCCAGATGTGGGTAAAGGGATCCCCGTTACAGTTCATTGTCGACAGCGGGAGCCAAAAGAACCTCATTTCGGTAGAGGTCGTGAAGCGGCTGGGATTACTGACCACAAAACATCCACAACCTTACACATCGGGTGGCTTCACCAAGGACAGGATCTTCACGTGAGCCAACAATGTCGCCTTCCATACAACATCAAGCCCTTCACGGATGAGGTATTGTGTGACATTGCTCCCCTTGATGTTTGTGATGTATTATGAGGAAAACAATACTTGTGGAAGCAATATGTTGTGTATGAATCAAGGCCCCGTGCTGTTATTGTTACTTTGGGAAATAAGTTGTATAGGATACCGGAGGTAGCACTGCCTACCGCCATCTCTTTGGTTACTATAAAACAATGCAGTAAGCTCATTTCCAAAACTGGGAAATTTGTTTTCCTGATGATATGCCCTCAAAGAAAGAAGAAGACGGTGGCCATGACCTTTAGACAAGGCCCCTGTGCATGACAACTACAGATGGACACGGTCATGGAGGAGTACGAGGACATCTTCACCTCCCCGCAGGGGTTCCTTTGTACTGTCAGGTCAAGCACTCTATCAATTTGACCCCAGGTGCGTGGTTGCCCAATGGACCAATCTATCGGCGCTTCGTTCTAGAGAATGATGAAATCAAGAGGTAGATTCAGGAGTTGTTGCAGAAAGGTCACATACGTTTGAGTTCATCGCCTTGTGGGAGATCAATCGTGTTGGTACAGAAGAAGGATGGGACTTGGAGACTCTGTATTGACTATCGAGTGCTGAACAAGATCACTGTCCGTAATAGGCGCCCGATCCCACAGATTGATGGCCTCCTGGACCAATTGAAGGGGGGAAAATATTTCAGCAAGATCGATTTGAAGTCAGGATATCACCAGGTACCAATCGAACTCTCTAATGTGTGGAAGACTGCCTTCAAAGCCAAGGAGGACCTTTTCGAATGGTTGATTATGCCTTTCGGATTGACGAATGCTCCTGCAACCTTAATGAGGCTAATGGATGACATCTTGTGGCCATTCACCAACTCATTTATAGTGGTATACTTGGATGACGTCTTGATCTTCAGCCAGAGTTGGGAAGAGCACCTCCACCACATCCGATAGATTTTCCAGACACTGTTGCAACACAAGTTATGTGCCAATTTGGAGAAATGAACTTTTGGCATGACCCAGGTTCAGTATCTGGGATGCATTATTGATGAATGGGGGTGCATGTGGATCTAGCCAAGATCCAATTCATTTGGAATTGGCCATCTCCAACCACTATGACAGAGCTCCACAACTTTCTAGGTCTTGCCAACTTCTACCGCAGGTTCGTGTTGGGATTTTCTCATATCACTTAGCCCTTGAGTCAAGTCACCAAGGGAGGAGCGAAAGCAAAATTCTTTTGGTCTGAATCTCAACAGAAGGCATTCACAGAGTTGAAAGATCGCCTCTACTCGGCACCAGCGCTCGCATTACCAGACTTGCAACAACCATTTTAGACCAAGATAGATGCCTTTGACTATGCTACTTGGGGCAGTCCTTACTCAACACAGGAATCGAGTGGCATATCACAATGAGACACTTTCAGACATAGTCCCAAAGTATCCCACTTATGACAAAGAGATGTATTCCATTGTGCAAGCTTGCCAATAATGAAAGCATTACATTTTGGGGAAGGAAATAGTCATCCTCATGGACCACCGACCCTTGCAGTTCATACAGACCCAAGGGAAATTTCAGAATGATCGCCATCAGAAGTGTTCCACATACCTGCAACAATTCCATTTGAATATCAAGTATAAGAAGGGCAGAACCAATAATGTTGTAGATTTCCTTAGTCGACCACTAATCATGAAGTTAACCACTGTGCTCAACTCTTGTGGGCACGAGACTTCTGATTGGCCGCTTCTCTACAAAAGCGACCCAGAATTAGGCAACACATACCAGACACTCTTGGAGGGTTAGCATGTTCCCGATTTTCACCTCCAGGATGCCTTGTTATGCCACTTGGATCACCTTTGTGTTCCTTCAAGCGAGCGTTCCAAGATGATTTGGGAAGCACACTACAGTTGGGCTGTTGGGCATTTTGGGGTCGAAAAAACGATGGCAGTACTACATAAGTATTTCTATTGGCCGAATCTTCGATAGGATGTCGAGAAGTACATTAGATCATGCACTGCCTGCACCATTTCCAAACCGGCCATCAAGAAGCAAGGCCTCTATACCCCGTTACCTACCCCTAGTCGACCTTGGGAATCCATCTCCATGGATTACATGTTGGGTCTTCCTTCTACTAAGCATGGAAAAGACTGTGTTTTTGTGGTCGTCGACAGGTTCTCGAAGATGGCCATTATGGCGGCCTGCAAAAAGAATATCACAACAGAAGCCACTGCTAAACTCTTCTTTGAACAAGTGTGGGTAGACTTTGGGATCACACAGTCTATTATCTCAGATCGGGACAACAGGTTCCTCAGTACATTTTGGTCCAGTCTCTGGTCGATGCTGAACACCAAATTCACTAAGTCCATAGCCTTCCATCCTCAAACTGATGGCTAGACAGAGGTTGTCAACAGGATGATCGTACACATTCAGTGCATGTATAACTCAAAGCATCCATGCACATGGGATGAGAGCCTTCCCTATGTTCAGTACAGCTACAACCAGGATCTCCACATCTCGACTCGCCACAACCCTTTTCAGGTGGGATTGGGATTCCAACCACTATGTCCCATTGATGTGGCCATGCCATTTGCAACTACTCATGTAGATTCGGCTCATGTCTAGTCCGAAACAGATAAGGCAAACAAATTCATTGAGCACATCCAACATATTCGCCAACAGGTCCAAAACATTCTAGAGAAACCAAATTCCAAGTACAAGCAGCGACATGATCAACATCAGGTGCCACACAAGTTTCAGGTGGGTGACAAAGTCTGGTTACATTTGCAAAAGGAACATCTTACCGGAGTCTATCGGAAACTCAAACCACTTCGATATGGTACTTACACCATTACCAAGGTTGTGGGAGACAATGCATTTGAGCTTAGCATTCCCCCATTCCTTGGTCTGCACCCAACGTTCAATGTGGATTGCCTATTACCATACTTTCTACCATTACTAGACACATCTGACATTGCAAAATAACTCACACCCATAGAGTTAAATCTAGATTGCATGGAACAAGCTACAACTGATCGAATCATGGACACACAGATCAAGCACACTCGCCAGTAGAATATCCAACTGTATCGACTTGTCAAAGTAGGCCAATTCCTTCACCAGGGACCAAGTTCATCAGAAGTTTCCTCATCTCATGGAGGAACTCAACGCAATGGGGACCGTTTCTTCCTAAGGGGGGAGGAATGATCCAGGTGGATATTGGTGGCCACCTGCCAAGTCCACTTGGATCCCCACCATTGTTTCTTTCATCTTTTCAACTTCCTTAATTGTAGCACAATTTACTATTTTTAGCAGTTTTTCGGGTCCTGAACTTCCGGAGCCATTTTGAGGCCCTAAACGATGTTTTTATGGAAAACTGGGATAGAGAAATATATAGACAAATCTTTCCAACATTTAGTTCTCAGATAGATCTTTCTAACGAGATATTGTGTGCGTCAAATGGAGATTGTATACCAAAGTTATGACCCCGGGAAGTTGATGTACCAATTTACCCAAACGGGGCCCACAGTTTGGCATTTCATCTTCTAGGGTTAGGTTTTTGGATGTTTAGGGTTTTCCATTGTTTCTCAACAATAAATAGGCCTTCGAGCCTCATTTTAACACAGTTTAGAGACATGTAGCCGCAACATCTCTTCTAAGAGATGAGCTACCATCGCCCTAGCTAGTTTATTTCCATTTCTGTTTGTAAGCATATTTCAGTATTTTACAGTAATGAAATGAAGTATTATTTTTGTTGGATTTCTATATTTATGGTTATATCTGTAATTTGTTGCGTTCTTGTTTAAATTCAAATCAAAACATCTCACACCAATAGAGCTAAACCTAAACTGCATGGAACAGGCCACCACTGATCGGATCATGGACACACAGATCAAGAGCACTCACCAGCAGAAGATCCAACTATATTGGGTTGTCAAAGCTGACCAACTCCTTCACCAAGGCAAATGGCTCACCAGGGACCAAGTTCAATAGAAGTTTCCCCACATGGAGGCACTCAAGTAATGGGGACCATTGCTTCCTAAGGGGCGAGGAATGATCCAGGTGGATATTGGTGGCCACCTGCCTATTCCACTTGGACCCCCAACACTATCTCTTTCAGCTTTTCGGTTTCATTAATTGTAGCACAATTTACTATTTTTGGTTGTTTTTCAGGTCATGAACTTCCGGATCCGTTTTGAGGCCCTAAATGACATTTTTAGGGAAAACGGAGAGACCGAAAATGTCCTACACCAACTTTTCTATTTTTTTTGGCCTTCTTTTCGAGATCTTCAAAACTAGGTATTATGATAGCCAAACAAAGATTGTATGCCAAAGTTACGACCTCGGGAAGCTGATGTAGCAATTTACCCAAACAAGGCCCACAGTTTTGGCGCTTCATCTCCTAGGGTTAGGTTTTTGGATGTTTAGGGTTTTCCAATCATAAATAGGCTTTTGAGCCTCATTGTAACACAGTTCAAAGGCATGTAGCCGCCAAATCTCTCCTCAGAGATAAGCTACCATCGCCCGAGATATTTTATTTCCATTCTGTTTGTAAGCAAAGTTCAATATTTTTCCAGTAATGAAATGAAGTGTTCTTCTTCCGCATCTCTGTGTTTATGATTATATCTATAAGTTGTTGTGTTCCTGTTTAAGTTTGGATCAATGGTATCAAAGCGGTTTTCTCTTTCTCAGTTTTTTTTTGCATGTCCCCAACGAGGTGAGGGTATAAGGAATTAGGGCTCGATTTGGTTGAACCATTGCAGGATCAGCCTTGCAAAACACAACGACCTCCCATGGCGGAAGAAAAGAAAGATGAGGGTGCATGAGATCCTTTCAAAATGTTGCTCGAAGAAGCTCTCGAGCAACAAAGGGATGCGATGATGGATAACTTTGCCGAGATCCTTTTACGGGTACCCACAGGCGATGCATCTTCATCTAACAACCACTCTAGAGGCGCCACTCCTGTTAAGGTAGAAATTAACTTCGATATTCCCATATTTCGAAGACTTGATAGATGCAGACGTCGTAGATAGATGGTTAAATCTATTGGAAGGATATTTTTTAGTTCTTAACTTTTCCAATCGGGAAAATATTACGCTTACACTTCTCAAAGCCGCCCCACATGCCAAGGACTGGTGGGAAACCTACTATGAACAAAAGGATGAGAGTGAACCCTCACTGTTTTCAGTTGAGCCCACTTGGAATTACTTCCGTGACGCCATCAAGGAACAATATTACCCTGTTAGGAGCTATGAAGATAAATAAATAAAGTGGATCATGCTACAGCAGGGAAGGGACCAAGATGTGTCGGAGTTCACAAATACTTTCCATACCCTTCGCACGAAGCTGGGTATCAAAGATACTGAGCGGAATTTGGTGCTCAAGTACTGCAGTTGTATACACAAGTACATCTAGGACGAGATGGAGTTCCTAGAAATTTCCTCGCTTGGCACAATGTATCGGTATGCTGTAAAGATTGAGTAGAAGTTTAAACAAAAGAAGCAGGACTTTGGAGTTGCAAATCCAAAGCAAGGAAAAGGCACCCTCAAACCATAGAACAAGGGACCAAGCCAAGGCAGGGCTACCCAGGACAACCCGCTGAAGCCGCAAGCAAAGAACAACACCACGAATACGAATATGGACACGGGAAAATGGTGTGAGTTCCATAAGAGCTCCACTCATAATACAAGTGAGTGTTGGGCTAAGTAGTCACTGGTGGCCGAGCCAAAAGCTTTCGAATCAGACATAGGTTCCAACTTTGAATTAGAACCCGATAAGGGGACTGACAAAGGGAAGTAGATCATTGATGTGGAGCCCAGTGCCACCGTGGCCACCACAAATATCTATAAAATTGAGCCTGAAGATCTAGAGGAGGGGGAACGCCTCTTCCACTCACATATGTGGGTGAAGGGTTCTCTGTTGCAATTCATTGTCAACGGCGAGAGCCAAAAGAACCTCATTTCAACAGAAGTCGTGAAGCGACTGGGCCTAGAGAGTACATCACATCCACAATCGTACACCATTGGGTGGCTTCACCAAGGACGAGATCTTCGTGTCAACCAGCAGTGCCACTTTCCGTATAGCATCAAGCCCTTCACGGATGAGGTATTGTGTGACGTTGCTCCTCTTGAAGTTTCTAATGTATTGTTAGGACAAGCATACTTGTGGAAGTGACATGCTGTATATGAGTCTAGACCTCGCTCTGTGATTATTACTTTGGCTAGTAAGTTGTATAGGATACCAGAGGTAGCCCTGCCTACCGCCATCTCTTTGATCACTGCAAAGCAATGCAGTAAGATCATTTCCCAGACCAGGAAATTCTTTTTCCTTATGATTCACCCCCAAGGAAAGAAGAAGTTTGTTGCCACGACTTCCAAGAAGGGCTCCTCTGCACAACAACAACAAAGGGAAAAGTTCATGGAGGAGTATAGGGACATTTTTGCCTCACCCATAGGGGTACCTCTGTACTGTCACATCAAGCACTCCATCGATCTGACACCGGGCGCTCCGCTGCCCAATGGACCTATCTATCATCGGTATGTTTTGGAGAACAATGAGATCAAGAGGTGGACTCAGGAACTACTACAGAAAGGGCACA
The DNA here is from genome assembly GCA_000404065.3 of Pinus taeda. NCBI lineage: Eukaryota > Viridiplantae > Streptophyta > Pinopsida > Pinales > Pinaceae > Pinus > Pinus taeda. The sequence continues at coordinate 68,199 of APFE030113989.1, read as the reverse complement.
TCAAGCCAGGCTCATCACCCTGTGGGAGCCTGATTGTATTGGTACAAAAGAAGGATGGGACCTGGAGACTCTTTATTGACTATCGAGCACTGAAAAAGATCAATGTTCGAAATAGGTACCCAATCTTGCGGATTGATGACCTTCTGGACCAGCTTAAGGGGGCCAAATATTTCAGCAAGATTGACCTGAAGTCAGGTTATCACCATGTGCCTATCCAACCCTCCGATGTGTGGAAGACTGCCTTCAAATCCAAGGAGGGCCTTTTTGAATGGTTGGTCATGTTGTTCGGATTGACGAACGCCCCTACAACCTTCATGAGACTGATGGAAAAGATCTTGTGGCCCTTCACCAATGCATTCGTGGTGATGTATTTAGATGACATCTTGATCTTTAGCCATAGTTAGGAAGAACACCTCCACTATATTCCACAGGTCTTTCAAAACCTTCGACAACACAAGCTGTGTGCTAACCTGGAGAAATGCACCTTTGGCCTGACCTAGGTTCAATATTTGGGGTACATCATTGATGAGCAGGGTGTACATGAGGACCCATCCAAGACACAAGTCATTCAAGATTGGCCAACCCCAACCACTCTAAAAAAGCTGCACAAATTTTTGGGTCTTGCCAATTTCTACCGCAGGTTCGTGTTGGGGTTCTCCCATATCACTTGGCCTTTAAGTCAAGTCACCAAGGGCAGAGAAAAATAAAAGTTCTTTTGGACGGAAACCCAACAACGAGCATTCTCCGAGTTGAAGAATCGCCTCTATTCTACACCAGTTATCACATTACCAGGCCTGCAACAACCATTTGAGATTGAGACAGATGCCTCTAACTATGCTATTGGGGCAACTATTACTCAACATGGGCATCCAGTGGCTTACCACAGTGAGACACTTTCGGACACAGTGCAAAAGTGCCCCACTTACGACAAAGAAATGTATTCCATTGTGCAGTCATATCGTCAATGGAAGCATTACATTCTGGGAACGAAACAATCATCCACACAGATCACTGGCCTCTATAGTTCATATAGACACAAGGGAAGTTGCTGAACGATTGCCATCAGAAATGGTCCACCTATCTGCAATAGTTCCATTTGAATATTAAGTATAAGAAGGGCAACACCAATAATGTCGTTGATTTTCTCAGGAGACCATTGGTCATGGCGCTAATTATTGTGCTCGACTCCTATGGGCATGTGACATCGGGGTGGCCGCATGTTTAAAATAGCGATCCAAAATTCGGCAGCATATACTAGATACTCCTGGAAGGGAAGAAAGTTCCAAAATTTCACCTTTTGGATGCTCTGTTACGTCACTTGGGACACATATGTGTTCCTTCAAGTGAGTGTGCCAAGATGACTTGGGAGGCACACTACAGTTGGGTCGCTGGACATTTCAGAGTAGAGAAAATAATGGTGGTATTGCAGAAGTATTTTTATTGGCCGAAACTTCGTCAGGATGTTGTGAAGTACATTAGATCCTGCACCGCCTGCGCCATTGCCAAGCCAACCATCAAGAAGCAAGGCCTGTATACTCCTCTACCTACTCCTAGCCGGCCTTGGGAATCTGTCTCCATGGACTATACGTCGAGCCTTCCTTCTACTAAGCAGGACAACGATTGCGTTTTTATGGTCGTTGATAGATTCTCTAAGACAACCATCATGACAACCTGCAAGAAGAGTATCTTAGCAGAGGCCACTGCTAAGCTCTTCTTTGAGCGAGTGTGGGTACACTTTGGGATCCCACCGTCCATTATCTCAGATCAAGAAAACAGATTCCTAAGTGCATTTTGGTCAAGTCTCTCGTCGATGCTGGATACAAAAATCACTAAGTCCATGGCTTTCCATCCCTAAACTGATGGCCAAACAGAGGTTGTCAACAGAATGATCATACACATTCTACGCATTACAACTCGAAGCATCCACACACATGGGATGAAAGTATCCCCTATGTCCAACAAAGATACAACAGAGATCTTCATAGCTCAACAGGCCACAACCCCTTTCAGGCATGGCTAGGATTTCAGCCATTATGCCTCATTGATGTGGTCATACCATTTAAATCCACTCAGGTAGATTCGCCTCATGGGTAGTTTGAAGCTGAAAGGGCTAACAACTTCATTCAGTGCACTAAACACATCTGCCAATAGGTCCATGATATATTGGACAGATCTAATGCTAAGTACAGGTAATGCCATGATCAACACCGAGTGTCGCACAAGTTCTAGGTGGGTGACAAAGTTTGGCTTCATTTGCAGAAAGAGAAACTTGTTGGGCCCCACCGCAAGCTTCGCTTACTCTGTTATGGGCCATACACCATCACCAAGGCCGTTGGTGGCAATGCCTTCGAGCTCAGCATCCCACTGTTCCTTGGTCTACACACAACGTTCAATTTAGATCGCCTTTGGTCATACTTCTCACCATTGTTGGACACATCTAACATTGCAAAACAACTCACACCAACAGAGCTAAACCCAGACTGCATGGAACAGGCCACCACTGATTGGATCATGGACACACAGATTAAGAGCACTCGCCAGCAAAAAATCCAACTATATCGAGTTGTCAAAGCTGGCCAACTCCTTCACCAAGGCAAGTGGCTCACTAGGGACCAAGTTCAACAGAAGTTTCCCCATCTCATGGAGGCACTCAATGCAATGGCGACCATTTCTTCCTAAGGGGGTAGGAATGATCCAGGTGAATATTGGTGGCCACCTGCCTATTCCACTCGGACTCCCAACACTATCTCTTTCAGTATTTTGGTTTCCTTAATTGTAGCACAATTTACTATTTTTGGCAGTTTTTCGGTTCTTGAACTTCCAGATCCGTTTTGTGGCCCTAAACAACGTTTTAAGGGAAAATCGAGAGATTGAAAACGTCCTGAACTAGCTTGCAAATATTTTTTAGCCTTCTCTTCGAAGTCTTGGAAACTAGGTATTATGATAGCCAAACGGAGATCATATGCCAAAGTTACGACCCCAAGAAGTTGACGTACCAATTTACCCAAACATGGCCCACATTTTTGGTGCTACATCTCCTAGGGTTAGATTTTTGGATGTTTAGGGTTTTCCAATCATAAATAGGCCTTAGAGCCTCATTGTAACACAGTTCAGAGGCATGTAGCCGCCACATCTCTCCTCAGAGATTAGCTACCATCGGCCGAGCTATCTTATTTCCATTCTGTTTGTAAGCATAGTTCAATATTTTTCCATTAATGAAATGAAGTGTTTTTCTTTCGCATCTCTGTGTTTGTGATTATATCTATAAGTTATTGTCATGTTTAAGTTTGGATCAAAGGGCTTCTAGAGTCCATCCACCTCAACATCAAACAGTGATTCCACCTCACAGTCAGACATCACCAAACCATCATTAGATTGGTCTTTATCCCAGACATCTAGGGCTCTAGGGCGTTTGTTCCAACCATGGCTCCGGGACTAGTAACTGAACCCACAACTGCCAACAGGCTCTAGAGAATTTTTCCAACCAAGGCTCCAGGACTAGTAACTCAACCCACCAAGGGCTCCAGAGTGTTTATCTAACCAAGGTTACGGGACTAGTAACTCAACCGAAGCTGTTACAGGGCACCAGAGCATTTGTCCAACCAAGGCTCCAAAAACTAGTAACTCAACCCAAGCTAAGGAAACATGAGAACCAATGAACACAAAACAAGGAAATAAACCCACAATCTCCATGGCTATCCAAAAAATGGCAAGGCTAGGAAATCTTCTATCAATCCAGGCAATCCTCCATGCCAGTGACAAATCATGACCAATAATCCTCATGCATATTCCATGCATGCCAAAACTAGTGAGGAAAACCTACATGCAACTCGTTGCTTGCAAGAAAATATCGATCTAGTTGTTGATCCCGATGTCCTATTACACTTTCCTACTCTTCCTTTGTCTTCTTTCTCCAAAACTCCAAGTATGGAACACTCTCTAAGAGTGCTCCAAGAAAACTCCAAGTGTCCAAGAGTATGAGAGAGAGAGAATGATGAGAGAGCTCCAAAAATGAACTGACAAAAGTTTACCAACTGATCCTCAGAAGCCTTTTTATGACTGAAGCCTCTATTTTTTTATTTTCCATTATTGTCCTTCATTTTCCTCCTCACATGCAACTTCTAACCTTTCACCTCACTTTTCTCCTAATTTCCATTATTTCCATAAATAAATGTGCCAAAAAAGTCATTTTCCTTTCCAAAGCCTTAGCCATTGCCTTTGTCAATTTCCTTAGCCATTAAACAATCACAAGTGAACCCCATCACTAGGATTTTGCCCAACATTCAGCTTGGAATAAGTGTCCCATCAACCATGGTTATTATTTTTCCTTTATTAACTTCTATTACATGGAATGTTCACAAGGGCTATTACAAGGATAAAGGTAAGGAAAAAAACAATAATGAAGTATCTACAAATCTTGTTTTAGAGAACACTCTTAAATAGGATGAAAATATGTGATCAATACATTATGAGAATCCATGACCCTAGTGATGTCATTGATAAAATCATCTACAAGCTTACTTTGTGTCACCTTCTTTACTTGTTCAAATAGGTTGTCATGGTTTCTCAAATCAAGGCTATTAGAGGTTGATATGTCATCTCTTGGATTTTCTTGGTAGAAAATAGTTTTTTGTTTTGGTGTATAGTTCATTGATATACCCTTCAAATCAAGATAATGTAAAATCTTGTTGTAAATTAGGTCGTACATTATCTCCCAAATTCAACTCTTTTTCAAGATTATTCCACACGTGTCCATTTTTTGTCATATTCAAGTTCACAAAACAATTATTTATAGTTATAATTTTCGTGCACAATTACAAAAACTTCCATTAATTCTTCTAGATATGACTGTATTTGTATGGTAACACCCTATAACAAACCTGAATACATCCTTTTAATGTGAACATAAGTACTTGCATACTTCATGTTTGTCTTGATTTTTTTTGAGAAAATGAAATGAAAGATTAAAGTAGATAAGATGCGTAAATGCAAAGGTTTTCACTTCCCCATCAAACTTAACTTCTGACAAGAGATCTCCTATCATATTTGGGATAACATGTAATGGTATTCAAAGACTAAAATCATGGTCCCATATAGAGTTATATACCAGAGCCATGTATGTTTAATTCACTTCCAAGAATGGTCCCACATGTGTCCATTTGTCATCCAATCCTGCTCCTTGTGCCGAAAATGTTGACATGGGGAAATGTCCCACTATACTTTTTAGGGGTTTTATCTAATGAAAGGTCCCAATTATATATTGATATTGGAAACACATCCAAATTATGGCCAAATAACCAACCATTACCAATTTTACAATCTAAAGAAATACATTTTAAGCCTTCAATGCAGCCCTTAAACTAAAAAAGGAAAGTTGTCATGATCTAACACCTAACTTGGATTTGAAAATAAGAAATGAATGTAACATAAACAACTAATGCAATAATTATAATAAGAATATCTTGTTTAGAATAATGGTCCAAAAATTGAAATCTCTAACCATCCAATTAGTTTAGCCTTATATTAATAACTAGTAACAAATTCATATTCACCCCTAGAAATTGATTAAATTGCAATACTAAGAATAAATCACCCATTTCGTGTGAATAGTCTACACCAAAAGTAAGCATATTATATTGATTCTAGCAAAAACAACGAGAGAAACAGTCGCGCACCACATACACCAAAATAAGTAATCCAAAAAGTGGCAAGTACTTGCTTCTCCTCAACATTTCATCGAATAGTCTACAATGATGCACAAGAAAAATGTATTTTCTTTTGGGTTTATCTTATTTATACTCACGAGGAGGGAGAGATTAATCATTTTGGATTCCTCCACTTGGCCACTTAGGGGTTCATTTTTTTTTAATTATAATGCCTTTTTAGTAGTTTTGATTTCCTCCATGGGCAATCACTTTCTTTGGTCAATTATTATCTTGTGCCACCTAGAAATTTGTTTCCCTTTTTTACTATCCACACTTGATTTCAATTTATTCTTTCAATTCAAGCTTCCTTTTTTTTAATTGTTTGAATCTCTTTCATAACCATTGATTGTGTTGGTATTAAAAGTAAGTTTATCATATGATAATGTACAAAATAAAAAACCACAAGGGTTAATTTTTAGCATTAAATCAATAAACCTATCAAACTAATGCCTCTTAATATTTTGAATTAGAGTAGGCTATTAAAAAAGATGGCTATTTTTATATTTTTGAGACCATGGTTTAAAAGTGCTTGCACATTGGCCAATTGTTAGGAGTCCTAATTAGAGAATCAAGGCTAATATCAAATTAAGACTTGATCATACACAAATTCAAATATTGCTAAATTGGGCAAGGTAAAGATTCATGGTCGAATGAGAAAAAATGAACAAATGCTTGGAAGGAGGCCTCAATATGAACAATTAGTACTTATTGCAAAAATCAACACAAGGGACATGAGAAGAGGTGAAAATAGGTCCTAATTTGGTAATTGTGGCCAATCACCAAATCATGCCAAAGATTAGCAAAAATATTAAAATTTAGAATAAAAGTTTCTAAGGTTGGGGGATAATTCCAAGGGTTCAAGTAAGAGTTCACAAGGGTTTTAACAAGAGAATGAAAAATATGTTGATGGAAAGCATACCCCAATTTGGTGATTAGGGATAGTTGTGAATTCGAGGCATAAAAGAGCAAACTTGGTGAAGAGAAGTCCCAATTTGGAAATCAAATAAGATCATAAAATCGAGTTCAAAAGGATTTTGAAGCTATACCTTCACTAGTTCTAAGAACTTGAGTGTACAAACATTCAAATAAAGGAAAGGTTTAGTGGAATTAATGAGGCAATAAGAAGTATTGATTTGGAAATTCAGAGTTGAAATTTGAGAGGCAAGGAAAAGAAGGGGTTTAATTTGAGGATTGTTCCTAATAAAAAATCAAAAGACAAGCTCAAAAGTTGGGAAAGAAATGAAAGGATTTTGAATTAGGGTTCAAATGAAGAAAATAAAAATATAAATTGAATAACTAGGGGTCCCAAATGTATAAATATAGTGGTGTAATTCCAACTTCTCAAGAAATTTAATCTAAATCAAGAGACACAATTATACTCTACTACTCTATAGAAATTAGTTGACAATTTAGAACAACATTCGCAAACATGCATCAATCACATATTAAAGTACACAGATTTATCTAGGGGAAACTAACTGGTAAAAGCCCCTTAATATTGCTTGCATTAATTAGATGAATAGAGAATGTATTACAATTTCTTTCTCACTCTGACCACATCCTATAAGTGAATAACCTTTCTCTTTGCTCAAGGAGAATCTCTAACCTAGACTTAGTCAATTTATGTCTCTGCTTGAGCCCCTATTTCCTTGCACAAATCTTGAAGAAGTAGACCCATATTTTTTTTATGAATTTTCCTCCAATTGATTACGTAATTCCCAAGGTTGATCCTTTGACTGCATGCAACGCTTGTACACTCAAGACTAGTCTACAACTGAAGTTACACTGCCTTGGAATCCCCACCACAGCTAGGGAAATCAAATTATTTGCATGCCTTAGCTATTTTTGGTTGATTAATCAGCTAACTAGATGATTAGTGAGTTAGACTGTTGTCCCACTACACAACTAACCTCCAACTAGTTCTATCAACAATTAGAACTAGTTTAACTGAATACAACTGGAAATAACTGAACTAAATTGCTATAAATTAGCAATCACACATACATAACTGAAATCCAAGCCCTCTAAATCAAATTTACTGAGGTAACTGAGCAACAAGAGCCATGCCACCTTAGTTAACTACCTCCAAGTTTTCTACTGATGTGAAAATTCAAATTCTATCAATTTGACCAAGGCAAAGTCAAATTGAGATTTTCTTGCTACACTTCTCAACACTCCCTCTTAGAAAGAAATGGAGTATCAACCACCCCTATCCTACACCTATGGAATTTGAACTTCCCTTTTGACAAAACCTTTGTCAAGATGTCAACATCTTGTTCCTTTGTCAGAATGTATTGTAGCAACATTATCCGCCTCTACACACAACCCCGTAAATGATGATACCGAATATCTATATGCTTGGATCGATCGTGAAATACTAGATTCTCAGAGAGCTTAATGCAACTTTGATTATCAAATTAGATCACAGTTGGATCCATCTCTTGACCAAACAATCACACAAGTATCTTTTTCTTCTAGATTGCCTCACATGTTTCTTGATTGGCAACCATGTATTTAGTTTCTGCCAAGATGAGTGCCACAGATCTATGCTTCATGTTGTACCAAGAAACTACTCGAGACCCAACACTGAAAATTCCACCTAATGTACTCTTTTGGTCAGATGGACTCCCTACCAAATATTCATCTCTGAAGCCACACAACTTCACGCCCTATATCTATTTGTACCATAATCCATACTGGGTAGTGCCTCTGTGGTATCGTAAAACATGCTTCACTACCTTCCAATACAATTTGGTCGACCTAACCATAGCTTAGATGAAGTGGTTGACTGCATAGCACAAATATGGTCATTACAAGATACAACAATGAACCCACTAGCTACTGGTAAATTGTAGCATCAACCTATTCATGTGAAGTGGCATTCTCCTTCCTCCAGTTGGTCGTTAGAGGTGTCTCCATGGGCTTTCAAATATCCATGTGAAATATCTACAGTATCTTGATGGCATACTTGCCTTGAGACAAAAACAATTCCCCATCGCCTTTCTATAGTTCCAGCCTGAGGAATTAGTGCATGAGACCCGTGTCATTCATCTCGAATTCCCTTGCAAGGTACTCCTTGCAAGAGCTGATCAATTGCTCATCACTTGTTAATATTAAATCACAAACATATAAAAAAATGATAAGAAATTTACCTTCTACCAAAATATGGTAGAGCTTCATATTTGCTTCACTTTTGGTGAAGCCCAAACTAATGAGATAATTTTTGATCTTGGTGTACCAAGCTCGGGGTGCCTATTTTAGACCATACAATGCTCGGCTGAGTTTGCACATAGGAAACTCCTGATCAAATGTCTCAAAACCTTCTGGTTGCTCGATGTACACTTCCTCCTCAATAACACCATTGGGAAATGTTGTTTGTACATCCATTAGGTGGACCTTCCACCCCATCTGCACAACCAATGCAAGAATTGATCTAATGGATGAATACCTTGCTACGGGAGCAAATGTTTCCTCATAGTTAATTCCATCAACTTGAGAGAATCCTTTGGCCGCAAATATGGCCTTGTACTTCTCTATGCTTTTGTCTGCTGCATGCTTAACCTTGAAGATCCATCTCGAACCCACAACTGGTTTATCTGTAGGTCTTGAGACCACTTCCCAAACACTTTTATTCATGATGGATTTGTATTCTTCTACCATTGCATCAACCCAAATTGGTTGCTAAAATGCTTCCTCAAAAGAGGATGGATCAATCTCTACAAGCTCAGTCTTTAGAGCCATGTAGCTAGTGTACCTCTCAGGTGACCTCCTTTTCCTACGCAAATTTGAAGGAGCTTCCACGTTCTCCTTCGCATCCTGAATCAATCTCTTAGCTTCTCTAGTTCTTTTTCTACCTTCTGTGGATGGTTCGGCTTGACTGGATGTCTCCACTTTCCCTCCTCTTTTCTCATCTATTTATGGTTTCTCCACAACTCCTTGAGGCTCCTGCTTTGGAGCTAAAATCTCTTCTTATGGTGGGATTTGAAGCTCCCTCTCAAGAGAGCACTGCATCACTTTCTCCTTATCAAAATTTACATCCCTTCGTACAACTATCATTCTAAGGGAAGATAAGTACACACGTAATTTTGTGGAGTTTCAATGTAACCCACAAAAAATCCCAACTCTGATGTCGACTCAAGTTTCTTTGTCAAATATTTGGAGACATGGTAGTAAACAAAGGCTCCAAAAATTATGAAATGAGACACATCCATATTTCTCCCTAACAAAGTCTCCTTCAGAGTAATCATACCAAGAATTCGATGACGACTCTAGTTCTGTAAGTAAATTGTTGTGTTACGTCCCTCTACCCATAAATGTAGTGGCAAGACTTGGTCATGTAGCATAACTCTCGCAACCCATATAATGTTCCATTTCTTCCTCTCATCTACCTCATTTTGCAGTGGGTTGTGGGGTGTTGTCAACTCTCTTCTAATTCCTTATTTCACACGTAAATCATTGAATTCATTGGAAACATACTCACCTCCATTATCACTCCTGATAGCCTTCACCTTCTTGTCGGTCTCCTTCTAAACTAGTGCCTTGAATTCTACAAATTTTTATAATGTCTCATCCTTCTTCCGCATGAAGATGATCCAACAGTTCCTTGAGAAACCATCAATAAAGATAGCATAGTACTTATGTCTGGCAGTGGAGGTTGTCGAGAAATTCCTACAAACATTAGATTGGACTCTTTCCAAGACTGCATATGCTTTTCTATCTCGATCATGGAATGTGGATTTTATATACTTCCCCAAGGTACAACCCTTGCAGACATCTTGTTGATCAAGTGACCCTTTAGGGAGGCCAATGGTTATTTGTTGCATAATATTTAAGGCGCCATGATGCAAATGGCCCAATATCCTCTATCAGAGTTCACCCACATCATGACTTTTCACTTTCTCTAAGTTACTGCTTAATGCAACACAATCTTCTACATCTAATTTTTACAAGTTATTCACACGAACCACGATTTGCTTCACCTGTCCAGTAGTTATGTGCCTTAGAAAGGCTTTACCTTTACTAAAGATCACATCATAACCACGGTCTTCCAAAACTGCTACAAAGATGAGGTTCTTCTTCAGGCTTGGTACAAACATGACATCTTTGAGGCGAAGAGGGGATCTCGACTCCATCTTAAAGGTTACTGTACCAATCTTGGTAGAACTGTACCTTTTTTCATCCCCAAGCTCAATATGATTTTGGAGATATTTCTCCTATAGGACACTGAAAAAATCTCTACACCTTATCATGTGGAATGAGGTACTAGAGTCCAAGTACCACACACTCCCCATCACAATGTTGGTCATGCATGCGATAAGGGTGAAATCTATCTTGAACTATGAAGCCAAAGCTTCACTTGCTGCTCCTCCTGAGTTCTTCTTGCTAGAATTTTGTGTGGAGACTTATTAGCATAGTGCCCAAATTCATGGCAATTGAAGAATTTTATTTTGGACAAGTCTTTCTTCTAGCCCCTAGGCTGGATTCTAGTTTGGTTTGAGATTTATTCTCTCTTCCCTTCTTTCCCTTTCCAACCAATGCAAAATTTTCTTCATCCTCTCCCTTGGATGAACTTCCATCTTTGGTATTCTTCTTGATCTCTTCTTGTACCAAATCAGACCATAAGCATTCCCAATTTGGATATTTCTTCCTCCCATTCACTGATTCATGGTATCTATGCCATCTTTTGTGAAGACCTATAAGATTTAGGCTCACCATATTATCTTCTACAACATTCGCACCGACCCCTCCAAGCTCATCCCGAACTTGTGTAAACCTAGTGAGATATTGCTGAATAGTATCATTCTTCTATATCTTGATATTTTGAATTTTGCTTAGAGGGCTAGTTTTCTATAGTCATTGCTATTCTTGAATAGATATGTCAGTTCCTTCCACATTGCGAAAGGAGTTTCCTTCCCATGGATATTTGAGATAATGTGGTCTCGCACTCCCTCCAAGATAATTCTCCTTGCCCTGGCTACATCTTTCTTCCATCGATATAAGTTTTGGGCATCAACTGATCCTAGTTTTGGAATGTTTGTCTCAACATATTCTAGCAATCAGTTCTTTTCAAGCATTGCCTCCATGTGATCCTTCCATGCATTAAAATTTGAGCTTCCTTCCAAGGCATATTGTAATCTTAGTTTGTTGAAGGTCATGTTCCCAACTCCAAAGAGATCCTGCTACACTGAAGCTACAAATTCAAACCTCCTAAGAAATAACTTTGAAATTCCTATTCTAATTTGAATCTTTCTCTGATACCATGTAAAAATATGGTGATAAAATTGCAACTTCTCAAGAAAATTAATCTAAATCAAGAGACACAATTCTACTCTACTACATCAATCACATATATAAGTACACATATTTATCTAGGGGAAACCAACTGGTAAAAACCCCTTAAGCTTGTTTGCATTAATCATATGAATAGAGAATGAATTACAATTTGCTTGCTCGCTCTAAGCACAACCTGTAAGTGAATAACCTTTCTCTTTTCTCAATGAGAAGCTCTTACCTAGACTTAGTCAATTTTTTCATCTTCTTGAGACCCTATTTCCTTGCACATACCCTAAGGAATTAGGCCCCTATTTTTAAGAATCTTCCTGGAATTGATTGCAGAATTCCCAAGGTTTATCCTCTTAATGCACACAACACATATACACTCAAGACTAGTCTACAACTGATGTTACACTACCTTGGAATCTCCACCACAGTTGGGGACTCGAACCCTCTGCATGCACTAGCTATTTTTAGTTGATTGACCATTTAACTCGATGATCATTGAGTTATAATGTTGTCCCACTTCACAACTTACCTCCAACTATCAATAATTAGAACTAGCTTAACTGAATACAACTAGAAACAACTGAACTGGATTGCTACAAATTGGCAATCACACATACATAACTGAACTCCAAGTTGTCTAACTCAAAATTACTTAGTTGAGTGTCAAGATCCATGTCACCTCAGTTAACTACCTCCAAGTTTTATACTAATGTGGAAATTCAAATTTTCTCAATTTGACGAATGCAGAGTCAAATTGAGACTTTCTTGCTACACTTCTCAACACTCCCTGATGCAGGAGCATTCACCCAAGAGAAAAACCATTGTAATTAAGTAGACGTAGAGGGTCATGTAGCTTTAGAGTAGTTTCCTAAGTCTCAAGCTAATACAATATTTAGGCCTTTAAGTGTGATTTAATTAGATAATGGACGAAGTTGTAAAAGCTCTCAAATAAATGAGAACTGAGTGATGAATAAATGACAAGAGTCAGAAGTCAAATAGGACTCTTAAATAGTTGCATGATTTGAGGAACTAAGGAGAGCCTTTAGGAATTAATTGAACCTAGAAGTGGACATAAAGGATCGAGAGGAATTAGGAGTCGGTTCAGTAGATAGAGGAGTTGAACCAAGATAGTTCAACGGAACTCCTGGCATATATGTAAGCCTATGGGCAGAGTCAGGGAAGAGGTCGAAACATTGAAGAACTGACCTGTGTGAGACTCAGAGTCTCAGATATGTAATTCATTGTTTATATTAATATATGGAGATGTTATTTCTTGACTGTGTCAGAGTATTGAAGAGTATTTCATAAATGATTTACTGTGAATTCGTAGGCTCTATAATTGGTTGTAGGCAAAATTCTGAAGGAGGCAGAGGAATGGAGTGATTCAAAGGAATCACAATGGGTCATTCAATCCAATTGATGGACAGAGTGAAGCTTTAAAGAAATAATGAAGTGAGACTGCGCAGAGGTGCAGAACGAGTCAAAGAAATCGTAATGGATTTTTTAAATCCATTCAAAGGGTTGAGTAATTCTCTTGAAGGACGTTGGTTAATGGAGCATGTGAAGTTAAGCTCAAGTGGAAATAAACTGGGCAATAGTAGAGCATAGGATGAAACCCTGAGGAAAACCCAAATCACAGTAGAATTGAAGAAAACACGGAAAACTTCTATGTAAAGAGATAACGAGGAGTAAAGCATCAAGAACTCAGGAGCCGTTAGATCTGCGGGATCAACGACCCAGATCTTATCGCATCGGCGGAAACCATTAGGATGAGGACTGGAATGGGCCTTTGAATAGAGCGATTGGGATATTGTGATTAAGCGACAACCGTCGGATATGACGTTAGATCGACGGTCCAGATCTGATTGCTCATCGCATATTGGAGAGACTAAGGTCTAAAGCGATTGTGGAATAGTTAAAGGGGGATACACCAATAGTGATTAAGCACAAATTGGGATCGGAGATATCGAGTGAGCGGAGGTCGGGCCTTAATATAGTTCAATGCTGTGGAGCGATTGAAGGTGTGGACCCGACGACATTTATAAGTGCCGGTGGATAAGTTTCGAAGTCCATCTTATATAGGTCGGAGCGGAGTATTCCTTTGTATTTGTATAAGGGTTGTGTCAAAGGTTTTAACATTAAGTATGATTTAAGGTTCCGATAGTTGAATATCAGAGTCAGAGGGGTGATGCAACCCTATATGTGGTGTGCTCGCGATAGGAGAAAATGTTGATTGCGATGAGGTTTAACCTCGGGAACTGTGCAAAAGTAATACGGAAGGCGGAAAAGGTATGGTTTGTAGTTAATTCCTTTGTAAAAGAGTTATAAGGGAAAAGAGCACTGATAAGGGTTTTCGTGTGTTAAACCATACATAATCAATGTTTAAAAGGGGAATGGTTATATATATATGAACTATGGTTGATATAAAGGTTCTGAAGGGTCTCTAATTCCCGATAGAAGGATTTAGAGGAAAGAATTTAAACAAAGTCTTATACAAAGGCTCGAGAGTTGATATAGTCCCAATAGGAGGTTTAAGCAGGGTGATTGGTTCTGATACAAAGGAATTGTATAAGAGGGCCTTAACCATTTTATGTATGAAGATTTGACTCCATTGTAGAGTTAATTACCTGGGATAGTTGTGTTTATGCATATTGATGCATACTATGAGTATGTGTGGGTTTTTACCCTACACCATTAGTGGTATTAGAGCAAATTTGTAATCAGAGCATAATTGAAATTAGAGCGAGGAAAGATTTTTGCAAAAACAAGGTTGCACACAGAAGAAGGTAATGTGCATAAGGCTACAATAGAAGACTGTAAGGGGAACTTTTGAAGTTCTAGAATATTGTAGCATTCCAGTAGAGGCTTGGAGTAAATAGGAACAAAGGATTCCTTGAAGGAAAGAGAAAGCAAGGTTGCTTAATGCAAGTTCTGAAGGAAAGAGGACTTAGAGACAGATAGAGGGCAATCCATTCAAAGCACAGGTGGAATGGTGAAATAAGATCATGCTGAGATCTTGAAGGTGAGGTAATGTGTTCTGTTTTAAATTACGAATGTGTGTTTTTATATTAATGCACAGGTGATAGCAAGAGAAGCTGGGAAAAGAGAACATATGTGTTCTTGAAGACAGAGTAAGGAAAACACTTTGAAGGAAAAGTGGTAGTGAACCTAAAGAATCCAACAAGAGATTGGTCAGAGAGGACAGCTGAAGTGTTCTCAAGAGGAAGTGAGAGATTACAGAAGCCTAGAAGGAGCAAAGGTGTTGCTCAAGAGGAGGTTCTAGATAGACGACTGTGCTTACCAAAAGACTGAGTGAGGAGAGCTTAGTGAGGTAAGATTACAACGAGGAGGACTAACTGTTGTAGAGGCTTGTTGAAAAGGAGTTCATGAAGAAAGAAGAGAATAAGATGACTATTGATAGTCATAGCAGAGGTTCAGAAAGAAGCCACAACAAAGGATATGAGAAGAAGAATGCCAAAGAAAATGGAAAGAGGATGAGTCAAGAAGAAATTGACAAAGAGGTTGTTGAATTAAAAGAACAACTCGATGCATTAAGGAGAATGCTTGAGGAAAGCCAGAGACTAGGTTAGGTCTTGAGGAAGAAGCCAATAAAATGGCAAGAAATACAGAGAAGGCTACAACAAATGCAAGTGAAGTGGCTGATGGGAAAACTCAAAGAAGTTGAGTTGGAAATGGAAGAGTACACTTGTGAACCAGAATAAGGAGAAATTCTAGGAGAGACTGAAGATGAAGACTTGAAGGTTGAAACTTCAAGTGAGGCCAAAGGGTCACATGGGTTTGAAACTGACAATTTGTGTGTGTATGCAGGTGAAACATGTAAAGAAGGACAATTGGCTAATATTGTCATAAAGGAGGAAGAAGACCAGTAGAATCTAAATTCTGTTTTGGAAGAAGATGAGATAGATAGGTCTCATATACAATTGGGGAAGATATCAAGCAACCAAATGAAGGGCTTGAAGAGATTGAAGAAGAAACTATCAAAGAATTTCTGAATCATATGAATGATTTAGAACAGCAAGGAGATATGATGGCTGAACCATCAAGTGGGACCATAGGGTCTTATATTTTTAAAAATGATAGTTTGTGTATGATGGCAGATATTGCAGGAGAAAAGCAGCCATTTGAAGATATCTTCAGAGGAGATGAAGATCTAGAATGAAAAGGTGACAAAGAAAACTTTTTGGAAGAGGAGAAATTTGACTGCATACAGAAGAAAACGTCTATGGATGAGTCTATAGAAGTTGTCATGGAGATGAGGAATCAGGATCTTATTCTGATGAAGAATGAAGGAATATTGTCTCAGAAAGGTAATCAAATGAGTTTGATTAATGTTATTGATGAAAAACAAATGTAGGAGAATGTTAATGCAGATGATGAGACAAGGATACCTCTTGGGGAAGATAAGCAGCAAGAGATTGAAGACAAGCTTGGAAAAGAGACTATGTTAGCTTAACACATAGTAAAGGATCATCAATTCACTATGATGATAGGCACAATGGAAATAGCCATGAAAGCTATTGAGACAGTCAGTGAAGAAGAAGAACATCTACTGAAAGATGTTAAGGAAGAAGAAGTCTATGGGAAAGTCTTAACAAAGGGAGAAAGGACATCTGATGATCTATCCATAAGAAAAGAAGGTATGGAGAATTGTGTGAAATTTCCAAAATTTACTCCAATTGAAATTATTGAGTTATATAGGAAATTAGATTTTCAAAGAAGAGAGTTGGAAAGACAAAGGATAGATGTTCAAGAGAGATTGCTGAAGAAGGAAGACAAAAGAATTGTCATAAATAACAGTTACAAGAGAAAGGAGGTGATATTGAGATTCCAGCAGTTTGACACTGCAAAAGAAGGAGTTCACTACAGTGGACAATGGCAGGAAGACATCATTAGGACAAATGGTGTGGAAGAGAGACTAGTTGACAGTCTCAGGAATTCTTTTGAGAATTCAAATCAGCATACTGATGTGCTGACAGAGGAGAAGGAAATAGTGCAGCAAACTGAATTGTTGCCGAAGGAAAACAAGGCACAACAACCTTGTGTTTTTAATTTTAACAAGTAGTTTGTGAATGCAGGTTTTGTTGCAAATGCTGGAGGAGATTTGGCATAGTGAATAGCCAAATAAAGATGAGAGAAGAAGATATTATGGAAGAATTCAATCCATGGAACAAAGATGTTGAATTGCTAGAGAGAGTGCTAAACAATCATGATTTAGTCATGAAAGAGGGTAAGGATGATAGGGAGGTAGTTAGCATAGGAGTCACAACAAAAGCTGGAGCAAGAAAAGCAAAAGTTGGAACAAGCAAGGTAGAAATCAGCAAAGCAAGTAAAGCAAGATTCAACATAGAAGACAACAATAGCAACCTGAAACAAATAGAAGGAGGCAGAAAAATGAAGCAGAATATGAACCAGTCTAAAGATATACTGGAGATAAAGATTGAAGAAATGTGGAAACTGATGATGAAGCAGTTCAAATGGAGGAAAATGGTAGCAGCAGCAAGCAAGATCAATAATAACTTGAACCTGATTGACAAGAAGAAGAAGATGGAGCAAAAGACAACAGAAGTGCAGCAACAACAAGGGAACAAAGCATGTGGACAATTACAGAACAAAGTTTGGGATCCAGGAAAACAAAGACTAGAAGACACATGATCAGGAGATCATGAATATTTTCTACTTTGGGAGTTTGATGCAGGAGCATTCACCCAAGAGAAAAACCATTGTAATTAAGTAGACATAGGGGGTCATGTAGCTTTAGAGAAGTAGTTTCCTAAGTCTCAAGCTAATGCAATATTTAGGCCTTTAAGTGTGATTTAATTAGATAATGGAGGAAGTTGTAAAATCTCTCAAATAAATGAGAATTGAGTGATAAATAAATGACAAGAGTCATAATTCAAATAAGACTCTTAAACAGTTGCATGATTCAAGGAACTAAGGAGAGCCTTTAGGAATTAATTGAACCTAGAAGTGGACATAGAGGACCGAGAGGAATTAGGAGTTGGTTTAGTAGATAGAGGAGTCGAATCAGGATAGTTCAATAGAACTCCTGGCATATATGTAAGCCTATGGGCAGAGTCAGGGAAGAGGCCACAACATTGAAGAATTGGCCTGTGCAAGACTCAGAGTCTCAGATTTGTAACTCACTGTTTATATTAATATATGGAGATGTTATTTCCTGACTATGTCAGAGTATTGAAGAGTATTTCATAAATGATTTACTATGAATTCATAGGCTTTGTAATTTTTCGTAGGCAGAATTCTAAAGGAAACAGAGGAATGGAGTGATTCAGAGGAATCACAATGGGTCATTGAATCCAATTGATGGACAGAGTGAAACTCTGAAGAAATAACGAAGTGAGACTGTGTAGAGGTGCAGAATGAGTCGAAGAAATTGTAATGGATTGTTGAAATCCATTCAAAGGGTCGAGTAATGCTCTTGAAGGATGTTAGTTAATGGAGCATGTAAAGTTAAGCTCAAGTGGAAATGAACTGAGCAATAGTAGAGCGTAGGCTGAAACCCTGAAGAAAACCCAAATCAAAAAAGAATTTAAGAAAACACGGAAAAATTCTAAGTAAAGAGATAGTGAGGAGTAAATAATTAAGCACTCAGGAGCCGTTAGATCTGTGGGATCAATGACCCAGATCTTATCGCATCGGTGGAAACCAATGGGACGAGGACTAGAATGGGCCTTTGAATAGAGCAATTGCGATATTGCGATTAAGCGATAGCTGTCGGATCTGACGTTAGATCGACGGTCCATATCTGATCGCTCATCGCATATCGGAGAGACCAAGGTCTAAAGCGACTGTGGAATAGTTAAAGGGCGATATGCTGATAACGATTAAGCACAAATTGGGATTAGAGATATCGGGTGATCGGAGGTCTGGCCTTAATATAGTTCAACACTGTGGAGCGATTGAGGGTGTGGACCCGACGACATTTATAAGTGTCGGTGGATAATTTTTTAAGTCCGTCTTATATAGTTCAGAGCAGAGTATTCCTTTTTATTTGTATAAGGGTTGTGTCGAAGGTTTTAACATTAAGTATGATTTAAGGTTCCGATAGTTGAATATCGGAGTCGGAGGGGTGATACAACCATATATGTGGTGTGCCTGCGATAGGAGCGAATGTCGATTGTGATGTGGTTTAACCTCGGGATCTGTGCAAAAGTAATACGGAAGGCGGAAAAGGTATGGTTTGTAGTTAATTCCTTTGTAAAAGAGTTGTAAGGGAAAAGAGCGCCGATAAGGGTTTTCGTATGTTAAGCCATACATAACCAATGTCTAAAAGGGGAATGGTTATATATATATGAACTATGGTTGATATAAAGGTTCTAAAGGGTCTCTAATTCCCGATAGAAGGATTTAGAGGAAAGACTTTAAACAAAGTCTTATACAAAGGCTCGAGAGTTGATATAGTACCGATAGGAGGTTTAAGCGGGGTGATTGGTTCCGATATAAAGGAACTGTATAGGAGGGCCTTAACCATTTTATGTATGAAGATTTGACTCCATTGTAGAGTTAATTACCTGGGATAGTTTTGTTTATGCATATTGATGCATACTGTGGGTATGTGCGGGTTTTTACCCTACACCACTCCCTCTTAGCAAGAAAGGGATTATCAACCACCCTTATTCTTCACCTATGTAATTCAAGCTTCCCTATTGAAAAAGCCTTTGTTAATATGTCAACATCTTGTCCCTTTGTTGGAATGTATTGTAGCAACATTATCCACCTCTGCACATATTCCTGTAAATGATGATACCAAATCTCTATATGCTTGGATTGATCGTGAAATACCAAATTCTCAGAGAGCTTAATTATACTCTAATTATCACAGTATATTACAGTTGCGTACTTATCCTAACCAAACAGTACCACAAGTATCTTTCTCATCCACATTTCCTCACATGTTGCCTGACTGGAACCCATGTATTAAACTTCTCCGAGCTAAGCACCACAATATTTTCTTCCTGCTGTACCAAGAAAATGTTGAGGACCCAACACTAAAAATTCCACCTGATGTACTATTTCAGTCGAATGGAATCCCTTCCTAATTTTCATCTTTGAAGCCACACAAATTCAGTCCCTTTACCCGTTTGTACCATAATCCATATTGGGTAGTGCCTCTAAGGTACTGTAAAACATGTTTTACTTCCTTCCAATACAATTTAGCCGACCTAACCATAGCTTGACTCATTTGGTTGACTACATAACACATATATGGTCATGGGTTCACAAGATACATCAGTGAACCCACTACCTTCCAGTAAATGGTAGCATCAACCTCTTCACGTGAAGTGGCATTCTCCTTTCTCCAGTTGGTCGCTAGAGGTGTCTCCATGGGATTACAACTCTCCATGTGGAATCTTTGTAGTATCTCAGTGACATACTTTCTTTGAGACACAAATAATTCCCAATTGCTTTTCCATACTTCCAGCCCAAGTAAGTAGTGCATGAGATCCATGTTCTTCATCTCAAATTCCCTTGCAAGATCCTCCTTACAAGAGATGATCAAATACTCATAACCTGTTAATATTAAATAATAAACATATAAAACAATGATAATAAATTTACCTTATACCAAAATATGATAGAGGTTCACATTTGCTTCACTTTTGGTGAAGCCCAAACCAGTGAGATAATTGTCGATCCTAGTGTACCAAGCTCGGGGTGCCTGTTTGAGACCATATAATGCTTGCCCGGGTCTTCACACATGAGACTCCCAATCAAATGTCTCAAAACCTTTTGGTTTCTCGATTTACACTTCCTCCTCAATAGAACCGTTGAGAAATGTTGTTTTTACATGCATTTGGTGGATCGTCCACCCCATTTGCGCAACCAGTGGATGCATTAATGTAATGGATGAATACCTTGCTACAGGAGCAAAGGTTTCCTCATAGTCAATTACCTCTACTTGAGAGAATCCTTTGGACACAAATATGGCCTTGTACCTATCTATGCTTCCGTCTATTGCATGACTAACCTTGAAGATCCATTTTGAATCCACAACTGATTTATCTACCGGTCTTGGGATAATTTCCCAAATAATTTTCTTCATGATGGATTCATATTTTTACACCATTTCATGAACCAAAACGGGTTGCTCAATTTCTTCCTTAGAAGAGGATGGCTCACTCTCTACATGCGGAAACATTAGAGACATGTAGCGAGTGTACCTCTCAGGTGACCTCCTTTGCCTATGCAAATTTGAAGGAGCTCCCACATTCTCCCTTGCATCCTATCCCAATCTATCAACTCCCCTGGTTCTTTTTCTACCTTCTCGAAATGGTTCTGCTTGAGTGGATGTCTCCACTCTGCTCCTTTATTTTTGGCTACTCCACAACTTCCCGAGGCTTCTCCTAAGGCTCCTTATTTGGAGCTAAAATCTCTTCTTCTGATGGGATATGAAGCTCCCTCTCAAGAGAGCACTACATCACTTTCTCCTCATCAAAATTTACATCCCTTCACACAATTTTCATTTTGAGGGCAGGTAAGTACACACGGTAATTGTTTGGAGTTTCGATGTAACCCAAAAAAACTCCTAACTATACTGTCAGCTCAAGTTTCTTCCTCAAATATTTGGAGACATGGCAGTAAACAAAGGCTCCAAAATTTTTGAAATGAGACACATCCAACTTTCTCCCCGAAAAAGCCTCATCTAGTGTAATCATATCAAGAATTCGATGAGGACTTGAGTTCTAAAAGTACACTGTCATGTTACATGCCTCTACCCACAAATACAGTGACAAGCCTTGGTCATGTAGCATAGCTCTTGCAACTCCCACAATGCTCAGGTTCTTCTGCTTAGCTACCCCATTCTGCAGTGGGTTGTGGGGTGCTCTCATATCTCTTCAAATGCCTTATTTTGCATAAAAATCCTTGAAGTCATTCAAAACACACTCACCTTCATTATCACTCATGAGATCCTTCACCTTCTTGTTGGTTTCCTTCTCAACTTATGCCTTGAATTCTATAAATTTTGAGAATGTCTCATCCTTCTTCCGTATGAAGAAGATCCATAACTTCCTTGAGAAATCATCAATAAAGGTAACATAGTACTTATGTCTGGCAGTGGAAGCTGTCGAGAAAGGTCCACAAACATGAGAGCTGACTCTTTCCAAGACTACATGTGCTTTGTTGTCTCGGTTATGGATTGTGAATTATACATACTTCCCCAAGGTACAACCCTTGCAAACATCATGTTGCTCAAGTGATCCTTTAGGGAGGCCAATGGTTATTTGCTGCATAATATTTAAGGTGCCATGATGCAAATGGATGAATCTCCTGTGCTAGAGTCCACCCACATCATGACTCTGTAATTTCTCTACCTTACTTCTTAATGAAACATAATCTTCCACATCCAATTTATACAAGTTCTTCACACGAAACCCGATCTGCTTCACCTATCAAGTAGCTATATGCCTTAGAAATGGTTTACCTTTACTGAAGATCACATCATAACCATATTATTCCAAAACTACTATAGAGATTAGGGTCTTCTTCAGGCCTGGTATAAACATGACTTCTTTGAGGTGAAGAGGGGATCCTGACTCCCTCTTAAAGGTTACTATACGAATCTCGATAACATTGTACCTTCCGTCATCCCAAAGCTCAATATGTAACTGGATATCTTTCTCCTCCAGGGCAATGAAAAACTCTCTACACCCTATCATGTGGAATGAGGCACCAGAGTCCAAGTACCACACAGTCCTCATCATAGTGTTGACCACGCTTGTGATAAGGGTGAAATCTAGCTTAAACTGTGAAGCCAAACCTTCACCTACTGCTCCTTTTGGGTTCTTCTTGTTATAATTTTTGTTTGGACACTTTGTAGCATAATGCCCAAATTCATGACAATTGAAGAATCTTATTTTGGACAAGTCTTTCTTCTTTGGCTCTTGGCTGGATTCTAGTTTGGTTTAAGATTTCTTCCCTTTTCCCTTCTTTCCCTTTCCAAGAAAAAATTCCTTCATCCTCTCCCTTCGATGAACTTCCATCTCTGGTATTCCACCTGATCTCTTCTTATACAAAATCATACCATAAGTGTTCCTTATTTGGTAATTTCTCCCTCCCATTCATCGATTCCTGGTAGTTATACCTGCTTTTGGGAAAGCCTAAAAAGGCTAAGCTCACTATATCATCTTCTGCAAAATTCACACCAACCCTTCTAAGCTCATCCCATACTTGTGTAAACCTGGTGAGATATTGCATACTAATATCATTCTTGAAAGAATAACTTCGGCGTAAATCACATGTAGACAGACGTTTGTCGACGCGTTTTGAACCAACCAATGTGGTTCATCGTCAGGACAAGTTGAAGAAACAGATCCAGCTTAGCATGTTAAATCGTCTGAGCAGAGACTCCAACGGCTAAATTGACTAACGACTAATTTTGACCTTAGGACCCAGGTCAAATTATTTTAATATTATTATTATTTTTACTCTTATTATTACTGGAAATAAGTTAAGTTAAGTAAAAATAAATAAATAAAATACTTCTAATGGTTAGTAATTTATTTATTTAAATTGTTTATT
>APFE030113989.1:7704-43907 GCA_000404065.3 Pinus taeda | reverse complement strand
TAAATAATAAACTATATATATATAATAAGAGCTCAAAAAATGAGGAGGGGGCAGAAAAACCGACTAAGAAGAGAGTGCTGGAATCCAGCACCTACTGATTTTCCAGCCATCATCTCTATTGAGATTTCTCGGCCTTTTTTCAATCTCAATAGCTTCCCTAAATTTACGATGATGGAACTGACCAACTTTAGCAACAATCTTGGCCCCCACAATACACACCTGATGCTTGGTCTTTTCCACATGCTCTGCTAATGTTGAAGACTTGGATCTCCCACGTCTTAGATCAGCTGCATGTTCACAGATCCTTTGATGGATGGAGCGCCCTATTTCCCCAATATAGGGGGTCCCACATGAACAAGGGATCAAGTAGACACCCTTCATGTCCTTAGGGTTAACGGGATCTTTCACCGATCGGAGGGAATTGCGAATGGTGTCGAGGGGCCTAAAGGTTGAGGGAATATCATACCTTTTAAGGATCCGAGCAATCTTGTTCGTGGTTCCTTGGACATAGGGAAGATGGACACCTAGACGATGCTCTTTTTGCTCTTTCTTAATTAACGCATTTTTAGAGGCTTTACGGAAAGCCTTCTGACCTAGGCGCCTACTATATCCATTCTCCACAAAGACATTAAGGAGATGGGATCTCTCCTTATCAAAGCTCTCACAATCAGAGATCCTGAGGGCACGAGTAGCGAGGGTGTTAAGAACACCCAACTTATGAGCAGGGAAATGATGGGAATTGACATGAAGATACTGCTATCATTCTTCTGCATCTTGATATTTCAAAGTTTGTCTTTGAGGGCCAATATTCTATGGTAAATGCTATTCTCAAATTGTTCTGCTAGTTCCTTGCACATTACAGAAGGATTTTGTTTCCGATGGATATTTAAGAAAATGTGGTCTCGCACTTCCTCCAAGATAATTCTCCTCGCCTTAGCTACATCTTTCTTCCATTGGGCTAGGTTTTGGGCATCAAATGATCCTAGTTTTGGAATGTTTGTCTTAACATATTCCAACAATCCATTGTCATCAAGCACCATCTCCATGTGATACTACCATGCAATGTAATTCGAGTTACCTTCCAAGGCATACTGTAATCTCATTTTGTTGAATGTCATGTTCCCAACTCTTAAGAGATCCTACTACATTGAAGCTGCAAATTCGAACCTCCTGAGGAATAAATTTGAAATTCCTGTGCTAATGTGAATCGTGCTCTGATACCATGTAGAAATATGGTGATAAAATTGCAACTACTTAAGAAATTTAATATAAATCAAGAGACACAATTCTACTATATTGCTCTGCAGAAATTAATTCATAATTTACAACAACATTCGCAAACATGCATCAATCACATACACAAGTACATAGATTTATCTAGGAGAAACAAACTGGTAAAAGACACTTAAACCTAATTGCATTAATCAATGAATATAGATTGTATTACAGTTTCTTGCTCGCTCGAGCATAACTTGCAAGTGAATAATATTTCTCTC
This sequence comes from Pinus taeda, assembly GCA_000404065.3. Lineage (NCBI taxonomy): Eukaryota > Viridiplantae > Streptophyta > Pinopsida > Pinales > Pinaceae > Pinus > Pinus taeda. The sequence goes on along the minus strand of APFE030113989.1, from coordinate 42,411 downwards.
CACTCAATGCAAAGCTCTTACCCAGAATTAGTCCAATTTTTCCTCTACTTGAGCCCCTATTTCCTTGTGTAAATACTGAGGAATTAGCCCTTCTTTTTTAAGAATTTTCCTCCAATACATTGCGCAATTCCCAAGGTTTATCCTTTGATTGCATGCAACACTTGTACACTCAAGACTAATCTACCACTGATGTTACATTGCCTTGGAATCACCACCATAGCTGCGGAACTTGAATTCTATGCATGCACTAGATATTTTTGGTTGATTGATCAGTTAACTGGATGATCACTGAGTTAGACTGTTGTCCCATTGTACGACTAACCCCCAAATAGTTCTATTAATAGTTAGAACTACTTTAACTGAATACAACTAGAAATAACTGAACTAGATTGTACAAATTAGCAATCACACATACATAATTGAACTCCAAGCCCTCTAACTCGAATTTACTGAGCTAACTGAGTGACAAGAGCCATGTCACCTTAGTTAACTATCTCCAAGTTGTCTGCTGATGTGGAAATTCAAATTTTCTCAATTTAACTAAGGAAAAGTCAAATTGAGACTTTATTGCTACACTTCTCAACATCAATTTAGAAATCATATTGTCTATGTGATTAAGAAATATCATAAAAAAGTGAAGATAAAAAGGGTTAATTTGAGGCTCAAATCTGGTCTCGAAATGTGGCACCAAAAGCGTTCAAAGAAAGGAAATTTAATTTAAGAGGAAAATTTGAGGAAAAAAAACCAAATTCACTTATTTGAGGCTCATATCTAGTCTAGAAATCAAGCGCCAAAAGAGTACAACAAAGGGAACTTAATTTATAAATAAAATAAGGAAAAAAACCAAAAAACAACTTAAGCACAAATTTAAGGAAAGAAGGCAAGTTGAATTCAAGTAAATTCAAGCAAAAAGGTAAGTCACTGTAAATCCAAAATGAACAAATCACACCCAAACTAGTAAATTGAAGGAGGAGCACCATGGAGGGAAATGTTTTCTTGTGAGTAGTATATGGGGATCACTTTGGGAATTGGTGTACCGTGGATACGTCTGTTTAGGAGAAAGAGCTAAGAACTTAATTCCTAACTATCCCTATTGAGGATGATGGAACACATAAGGGGCCTCAAAGAATCATATGGTTCTTAGGTGATTAGAAGACCATTGATAGGTCATTTGGATGGTTTCATACATTATTATATATATTTACAAGCATTGTTTATGGTTTAAAGTGTGAGTTTCCTCTTGCAACCATGTTGAGGACCTCAACAAGCATACCTATTTCTTAAAACATCCAAATGGTGCCAAAATACCCACTTGGAGACTAAGGATATCATCAAGAGTTCATAAGATTTAGTTTAAGAGAACTCTGTACTAATATGCTAATGTGTTGTTACTATTATGTCCTCCATGCACCAATCATGTAAAGTCCCCAAACACAACAAAATTTAGATTTTAAAATTATAGGAAACTTCTTTTGAGGTCCCTATATTAGATGTAATAATGCCTTTGCTCAAGGAATTAACAACTATAAGTAGCAATTTTACTCATGGCTCAAGCTAACTAGGATTTCCACACTCAATTCGTGCTTTAGACACCAAACCAAAATATGTATATGTATTATTATTACTATATCCATTCATTCACACATAATAAAATGCAATGTCTCACAATAACATTGATACATACTTATCATTCATGTTTAATATAGATGGGACATGCTTCTTTTCTGCTTGTGAATAGGAATAAAAGCTCATTGGGTCAAGTGGATAACAAATTATCATTATACTAGAAGCCAAGCAACGAGGATTTATTATAGCCTTTTGGAATGAAAGTGCTTTGGAAACCAATTGAAAGGAAGGTTTTTAAATATATCCTCCTTTGTTGCATCCTTTTGTAAGTTCATTGTTGCTACTTCTTCCAAGTTGTGGTAGAGAAGGCTTTTGACTCTACCCAAGAGTAAAGACTATTATGGGTATGAAAGAAGTACTTAACCTATGATTATTGTCTAGACACAAATAGATTCCCCTAAGGACCACCCTCATAATGCAAATGAGTGTTCCCCAAAGGATCACCGTCATAATGCAAATGAGCCCTCAACTCCATTTTATTAATTGAATTAATTCATTCATAAAATGAATTATCAAGGTCCTTGTTGACCTAGGTTGTCATTGATGTCAATATGGCAATATTCTAGATACTAGATGATGATATGAAGCCAAGGGGAAGCAGAGAAGATCCATGAAGAAACAGGAGCAAGGCGATCAAGAAAGCCAAGCCATGAGCCATCATTGAAAGACATTGCAAAGCCAAAGGAAGACATTGGAGAAAGAGGAGCTACATTGGAGGAGCATTGCATGTAATACATGCCCAAGAAGAACCGAGAGGAAGAAGTCATCAAAAGAGGAGTTAACGCATTAGAGGAGTATTGCAAAATATAAAAGCAGAGAATTTCAGAGGAGGCAAAACAGAGCTATCGGAGCTGCAGGAGCAGTATTGCAGAATATAAAAGAAGAGCATATCGGAGGAGCAAAGCAGAGCATATCGAAGGAGCAAAGAGCGCAACAAATTTATTGGAGCTACAGGAGGAGCCATATATATGCCAAAAAAGGACTATCGAGAGAATTTATATTGCCCAAAGAGCCAAAGTAGTGTGGAATAACACACACCGACACACACACACACACAACAGACACACACACACACACAACACATATATATATATTATATATAATAGATAGATAGATAGAATATATCGACGATATGAAATCGGCGAGTTCCTACTATGGAAGCACTACCCCGAAACCCCCGACTGAGCGTATATATGTGCGGACCCGACGAGAACATAATCTACCCGGAGTGGTATAAACAGCGGGTCACCGCTAAAGTGTGTCGAAGCATGGTTTTTTAAGTGTAATTTCATGAATATTCGGCTTTAAGCCTTGGCCACGTTTAAAAGCATGCGAATTTCGATATATATATATAATATATATATATATATATTATATATATATATATATATATATATATATAATAGTAATTAATCTAATATATATATATATATAAAATAACTGCGTTATGTTGCGGACCCGATGCAACATTCTAGTTTGGCTTAATACTATATCGCGTCTAGCAGGGAAATTGACCATCGACGATGTTATGGGCTCAACTTATATAGGACTTTCGGAAGCTATGACTGCCGATTGTGATTACACAGTGGACTCGATGAAGTTATAGATGCAGGCGTAAGGCATTTGAAGTCCGGCCTTAAGCATTTGGTTGGTTTTTCCATATATTCCTGTGTATTTCAAATAATTGTATTGCTCGGGGTTTTTGAAGGCCAAAATGCATAAATAACGGTTCTGATAGTTCAGTGGGCCTACATGATGTCGATTGTGATTGCAATGGTGACGTGGCAGGTGGGGCCTCCTAATTGGTACAGTCTTTCTGTTATCAGTAAAGTCCTATGTATGAATGTTATTAAAGAAAAAAAGGCTCTCTCTGATATTGTTTAATAAGCATCATTTCCTTTGTAATTCGGCCTTCTCTTTTGAATTAACATGTCTGTGAAGCATTGGTTAATTTGAATAGGGAGAGGAAACTACAGCGGCCGAGGAGGGAAGCTGAAGGATCAAGCAAGCATAGAGGAAACTACAACAACCAAGGAGGAAGCTGAAGAGCCAGCAGAAAGAGGAAATTGATGGTCAAAGGCATCGGGAAGATGCAAAAATAGGGAACAAGGAAATTTGAATGTTGTTGTTGAAAAATTTGGAAGAAACAGAGGCAGTCGTAGGGTCCAGTAGAACAGAAAAGGGTCGAAGGTCCAACAGGACAGGAGGCATTCGAAGGAAGAGCATCGTGTTACCCTGTGAAAGACTCAGACCTGTGATGAATTAATCAGGTACACAATGCAGTCTGTAGAACAATTCTGCGATGTAATAAATAATGTTTTATCTGACATTGTTTGAAGGAAGAAGTAGCCAGCAGAGAAGCAGTCATGCTGAAGCATTTACTGTGACAGTGAGAACAGATGATTGAACAAAAATTTGGTTCTTGTGTAGAGCTTAGTATAGCTAATAGTAGACTCACTAAAGCTTTGTGGAGACATTATCAGAGATCACGATGGCTATTGTAGACTCTGTGTGGACAGTGTGAAGAGTTGTAAAGACTCCTTCATAAGAAGACTGGTTGCCATTGATGTTGTAGCATGGAGACTACAGTGAAGCTGTAAACAGACAGAACTAAGTAAAGAAGAGTTCTGAGAGTAGAACATTACTATCAAACATGCCTTGACAAGATTGGGTCGGAACCCTTAGGGTTGGTGCCTCAGAAGTAGGAAGGATTGGTGTCCTTGGGGTTGGTGCCTCAGAAGTTGGAAGGACTGGTGTCATTGGGATTGGTGCCTCAGAAACTGGAAGGATTGGTGTCTTTGAGGTTAGTGCCTCAGAACTGAAAGGATTGATGTCTTGGGAGTTGGTGCTCCTAAGTCCAAGGTTGGTGCCTTGACAAAAATGGAGTTGGTGCTTTGGAGGTTGGAGCCTCATAAAAGTCCAACTTGGTGCTTGGCAACTGATTGCAACCATTTATATATTGTATCTATTTTATTGCAAAGATTATATTAATAAAAGAATTGATACTTGTTGTTCATCTTGTGTTCTGAATATACATGTTTTAACTGGTAAAATAATAGTTGAAAAAGAAATATTGGTTCACCCCCCCTAGTATTTCCAACAGTCCTACCCTTCCAATGATCATTTCCTTGTCTCTATTATGCTCTCTTATATTTGATTATTTCATTCTACCTAACTATTGTTCAAACCATTAAAATCATACCCATATCCCCACTTAGAGGCCAAGGATAGAGTCAATAGGTCCTTTGTGGTGGTCTAAGGAGTTATTTTGTATGTAGGTGTTTATAAGTCTCACTTAGAGATTACGGCCTAGTTTTCTCCCCTAACCATATGTTTAGGTCCTCAAGATTGCAAAATATTGTAGTCATAAATGTAAGCATGTCACATTTGGATTAGGGATTAAGTTATGTAAGTAGGGTCATCAATCCATCTAGTCTTAGTTGTCAATTGCCATCCATGCACATAATGAATTCAAATTGTACAATGAATTACTTCTATTAATGGCACCAAGATAAATAAACTATTTGTGTGTAACGACCTTCAATTACACTCTTACTATCACAAGTTATGTCTACTTGTGTGTAATCTATCCCTATTATTGTGTAATAGGATGCACCTCGTTGAACCTGTTATTGTTGACGTGACATAACTTCTTGCTCAAGATGAGAAAGTGGGGCTACAAGGTAGTCAAAAGAAAATGGACAGGGGTCAAAATTCCAAGAGTCACCAGAGAAAAGAAGCAGGAGGATAGTCATAGAGGACATGGGGTTGAGGACCCCCCCTTGAAATAAAATTCCAAGAGTGGTGTGGGGCATTCAATCCCACAATCATAGGAGAGCTCGACGCTAACTCTATGGGAGAGAGTTATAAAGCACATGAAAATAAGCACAAAGAGTCACAAAGGAAACATACAATGGGGGAATGAACCATAAACTTGTGAGAAGAACCATGGAGTTGTTTCTGGTTTTGCACAAAGAGTGGAAAGAGGAAGGAAAGTGTCTACTCGCGTGGTTGTTTCCTTCCATGCTCAAACTTCAAAGGTGGACTAGTTGACCATGAATGAGATAAGCATCAAGAAACTATAAACGATGCCAACCCGTGAGCTTCAATTCATGACCAGAGAGGACGCAAGTCTAGACTATCAACAAAGTGGTGAGTCATAAGACCTTCATCCTAGAATTTCACTACCTATAATGAAGACCACGTAACCAAGGAGAAAATTATTGAAAAATTGTGAGTGTTGAGAAGAATCTAGAGACCATTCAAAAAAAAGAAATAATGAGGGATTGGAACAAGGTTCCAGTGCTAAATGTTGTGGAAAACTTGGGAAGGAGAAGCCTAGTAATGAGGTTGAGTGACATGACAACTCCCATGAGAAAGCAGAGCTCCATGGAAGATACACAGTCGGTCATGAGGATCATACCTCACATCGAATAACCAGTTGCAGGGTGAGGGCATGCTCCCAACATGTAAACTAATGCTCGGCCACCTTACGTGGGCTTTCAAACCTCAATGGGGCATGCAACCATGTCCTCTATATGCCTTCAAAAAGTAAATAAAATAAAATCACTACTAAATTTTGAATTCTATATGATAGAGAAATAAATCCATTAAATTAAGACCTTCATATACCACCAACACTTGCCATAATAATTTCATGGTTATTTAAGTTTATTAATCATAATATATATCTATAACAATTTTTTTTCGGGGAAAAAAAATCCCCAAATTAATTTTTCTTATGTTTATAATTAGTTTCAATATTTAGATACACACATGCTACATTAACAATTTATCTTATATACTAAAAGAAAAGGTATATTGTCAATTTTAAAAAGAATTTTTTTGATATAGTTATAAAAATGGTAATAAATAAAAGTTACATAAGGTTATTCAATTTCTAGATTTCATCCTCTTGATTGTATAAATTCTATACAAGTATCTTAAATATTTCTGCAAGTCAAGAAATATATTTTTCATATTTCTATTGCATCTAATGTGTCAAAAGAAACCGGGATTAGCTTGCGCTGACCCAAGACTATGCTATTTTTTATTATGAAAGCATGATAAGCCTAGAAACCAAGAAATTGTGTGTGTAATTTTTTGCTTACAATATAAAAACCTCATTTAAAGACAATAATATATAATAAAAGACACATCTTACAGACTTCCTCAAGCGAGTACCAAGAAAACTTACAACTTTTAGCCATGGCCAATTTAAATGAAAACATGAATAATAATTATACTCTTAAACACGTGGGTTGAGCTCTTAATATGTAAGGATTATATGCTTAACCACCATGATAATGCGATTGGATTCAAGAGGAGCAATAAAATGGTAGTCTTTCTACATACCTTACCATATAACAATAGCATTGAATACATACTTCATTTTCAATGAATGTGAAATATTTTTTATTTTATAAAAGGTAAGTATTTCAACATTGTTATTTGTGGAATATTTTTATGTTATTGGTGTAACAAGATCAAGTATTTTAAAATGAATTTATTTGTGGAAGATTTTGATGTTATTGGTGTAACAAGCTCAAGTATTTTAAAATGAATTTATTTGTGAAATTTCTATGTTATTGATGTAATAGAAAATAAAATCCCTATTTTCATTTCTGATCATGTCTCCAAAACCAAGTCAACCTAAATTACCCCATGGTATATGGCTAAATTATCTATTACAAAGTGAAGTTTCCATCTTGCTTTACATGCCATAATCAAAGAAGAAAACCATGAAGATTGATTGAAAATACAAACAAAAATGTCTCAAAATTCTAATTTAGTTTTAACAAGTCCTATCCTCTTAAGAATTAGGACCATGTCTTTGCCAAAAGGAACTCAAAGATATGTTATTTTCATTTAGCTTCAACATGTTATATTCTATTAAGATTCTTGGAGGAGCATGACTTTGTCAAAATGGATTTGAAGATTTGTTATTTTATTTTGCTTCATCTAAGAATTATTTATTTCTTTCTAACCCATTTCAAGTGACAAATCAAGGGAAAAGTTGAATCCTTAATCATGATGAAAATGAATCTTGAAGTAACGTTCGTGAGTTGGAATATATCTTTTAAATGAAAAGTATTCAAGCTCATTCTAAAGTGGATCTGGATCTAGTCCAAGATTCAAGTGGAATAAGTAATTTAGAATCTTATATTCAATAATGCATGCACATTAACACTACAAACCAATTTTCATTATTTCAACAATTTAACAAAAAATTGTTACATGTACCAACTTGATTTATTCCTACACTTTTTCCTAAAACCTAGGAAATGATGAATACCTAAGACCATGTTTACTCAATCTAAATATGCTAATGCCTTCTCTAAAAAGAATTTACAACTTCTATAGTTTAAAAAGTTGTTTGTTACGTCATTGAGGTAGTATGTCCATAAATTCAAAAAAGCCATTCCAAAAAAACATTCCTTGAAAAGTGAAAAGTGATGGAAAGGCCAAGGAGGAAAGACACAAAATTTACACACACAAAACACACGAGCTACTGCACTTCTATTGATCACACACAAAACACACGAGCTACTGCACTTCTATTGATCACACACAAAATTGACTTTACTTGATTACAATGAACCTAATTTGGGTTATTTATAATTTTTAACTCATGGCTCACTCAAAATAACTTCAACATGCAAACATACACTATATTTGAATTTTCCCAAAATAAGATTAAAATCAAACTCACTTACACTTACCTAGTTATCTCACACTGACACTAGCTAACTTAAACTCTAAATTTGGACTAATTTGCATTTGGGAGTAATTACAATTTCCATCACCCCCCTTAATCATGACCGTATGACTCAACATAACTCAATCATGACTCACCATAACTAAACTATGCCTGCTAGTATTACAATAGAAATTGACTCAATCATTATTCAAACATGCTTGTTGGTCTATGTCTCAGCTAGGCTTATAATGACACAAAGCTTTGACAATTTTTTATTTTCCTTTTTCTTTCTTCCAAATTCTATATCCTTGAAATTTCTTCATTCTCTGTTTTGATTCCCTACTATAAGCTCCATATTTCTTCACCTGTTGCTACTGTAACTTCTTCTTGAACTTGTTCTGATCACTTTCTTCTTCAACAATTTTTCCACTAATGGGCTGCGGCCATAACTCTTCATCTTCAAACCGTGTTCTTCGCTTTGCTTCTTGCTTTTCATATTCCCAACTCTTTTCTTTCCATATTTCATAATAGAAGAATCTTATCTCTTCTTGACTCCATTGCTGAAAAATTGTTTTAATGCTTCCATCTTTATCTTTAGTAATGTCTATCTCTTTCTCTTCACTTTCATCATCAGGTACTGATGTTTTTTTTCCTGTACTCTGCACACTCAAGATCAATGCTAGAAATATATACATTATGCTCTGCATTGAGAGCTTCCTTCTCTTCCTCTTCATTCTCTTCCACTCCTTTACAAACCTCTATTGCTGCAAACAAGTTTTCTTCCACTTGGCTTTTATAGACAAGTGAGCTTATCTCACCAAATAACAACATATCAATGCATACTTTTTGTTGCATCATGTGCAAACACTCATCAACAGTTAAATTATCTTTATCAAATTTAGCATTAACATAATTTTCATCCACTCTATGGTGGGATATCCAAGCATGCATGTGCTCATTAACAATTTCAACTTCACCATATTCATCAGCTGTGGTTGGATTCACCAATTTCCATCTCACTTTGCAATCATCATCCACATGTATCTCATCACAGCGGGATTCACTATCATCTACACCATCCACATTATAATGAAATTCTTGAGCATTTATATGTTCTTGTTTTGCTTCACATACAAAGGCTTCAACTTCTCTCTTTGTAATCTTTGTTGTGTATTGTTCATCTTTCACCTGTGCGTATACATAGTGGGATCCATTGATGTCTTCACTCTCTTCTACTACTATCGCAGAATTCTCTACCTATGACATAAACTGTTGTTGTAGGTTACTCCCCCTTGCACCAAATTCTTCTTACAAGATTTTCCATGCTTCCTTAGAAGATGTAGCTTTTGCTACAATGCACACAAATTTTTCATCCAATACTAGAGCATCACATACATCAGCATATGGTTTATTAGCACACAAATTTCTCATCCAATACTAGAGCGTCACGTACATCATCATATGGTTTATTAGACCACTACTAAATTAACTCTTTACCTCAAAGAAAATTTTGCATTTTGACAACCCAAAAATCAAAATTGTTACTAGTAAACATAGGAGGTGGAAGAAGATCCAAGCTACACCAATGACCTTCGATCTCTTCTTCGTCTTCTGCTAGACTTCTAAGTTACTTGGCTATGGCCTGAACCTCTGTAAACATGGCCACAGTCTTTGGCTCTTCTTTTCAATTTCTTTTCTTAACCTACTTCATTCATGCTTTGCGACCTATGCATGTTGTCTTTCTTCTAACTTATAGATGCTTTCCCTATTGCATGAGGCTTCCCACGTGTCTTAAAAAAAGATATCTCCCTTACACCACATGGGTAATTTGACTCTATGTGTTTGTGTTGAATTGAATTGAATTTGTGTGCGACTAATGGGTTGCGGAATTTATGCTATGTGTTAATAACACAACTTCTATAGTTAGTTGCAGAATTTATGCTATGTGTTAATAACACAACTTCTATGGTTAAAAAAAATTACCAACATTCAATTTGCGCGGCTCTTGATTCTTAGATCATCTAACTCTTAGATGAAAGGCACAAAATTGACACACACAAAAGATACGAGTTGTTTCTCTTCTATTGATCACACTCAAAATTGATTTTACTTTATTACAATGAACCCAATATAAGGTACTTATACTTTTTTAAATGGCTATTCACTCAAAATAACTTCAACATGCGAATACACATTGTATTTGACTTTTCCCAAAATAAAACTGGAAGTCACTTTACTTAATTATCTCACACTAACACTAATTAACTCAAACTCTAAATTCCTAACACTAATTAACTCAAACTCTAAATTAATTTAGAATACTCTACCCAACGAAGTAATTACAATTTCTAACCAAAATAAATAATCTTAAATATAAGGGACTGGAATTCATTACAATTTTTTTTGTCAAAAAATAAGATATTTGCATGCAGCGGGATATCCATCCCTAGAGAAGAACATCCACCATCATCATTTTTTGGATGTCACATAATTGCCTGCAATTCATGGAGAACATCTTATGCCATAATATGTTGTAAAAATATCACTAGACAAACGCTGCAAACTCTCAGAAAATTTAACAAAAGATTCACATCAAATTACAGTGCTGTTATGTCGAAGAAAATACCAGCGCTAAAGTAACGAGAGAAAATCAGAGATGAAAAGGTAACCATGCAAATTTGAAGGTGGTTAGACAAGTATGATTGCATCAAAAGAAGCTTAAGTGCACTTTGTAGGTCAAACACGATCAAATTTAATAAAACTAGCAATTGCCCCAAAATGTGCAAATAGAGGCCGATAGAAATGTTAAATTGAAAGAATTGTATTTTGGTTCAAAATAATAAATATTATAATAATTCAATCATTCAAACTAAACCTAGTCAATAAATTTCCCAAAATAAAATAAATCCTTAATCAAAATTGTACAAATTATTATTTTTAGTTTCTACCATTCCATTACAACTCTAGCACATACATAAAGATACACAAAGTAAAGTATTGAAACATGAATATATTCTCATAATAACTCTGGGTTGGAGATACCGCCATAATTTGACAGCAAAAAATCAATCAACAATATATTCTCATAATCACTCTGGGTTGGAGATACCGCTACCTCTATTCTATGTTTCTAAAGCAAAATTCCTGCACATTCCACACTATTAGTATAATTTATTATATACACAGTAGCCCCAAGAAACCTCTTAAAATCTCAATTCACAACTCCAGCAACATAATACTTTTCCTAAACATTTCCTTGAATGAAAAGATACATCCTCCTAAGGTATGTCCAAAGTATGATAAATGAACAGCACTGAATAATTTCAAATATATATCAAAGAAATACAAATATAGCAAGCCACTAGGCCCACTACTTCAACCATCTTTACAGTCAACTATGAGAACACTAACCTAACAATAGTTGATCATACAACTCAAAAAAATGAAAATAATGTTCATGCTAAATTCTCATAATTTTTATCATTTACTTTTTGTTAAAAACTCCCTAGAATAGGACAAATGCAAGTTCCATAATCATTAACTTGTAAGATTGGTCACAAGTTTATTTGAAGTGTAGTCCAGAGGGTTGTAGGGGTCTTTACACTGGGCGACACCATCATGCACATGGCATCCAGCCATGGACAACGAAGGTGATCCTTAGAACATAAAGCCTTGATTTAACACTGCCACTTTGATAGTGACAATGTGATCATCCAGTGAAAGAAGAACCAGATCATGCCAAGAGGGGTGACCACTGTTTAATTAAAATGTAATTACAGACCCAATTAGAAAGTTCCACCTACTCTATGCCTATGGTATTCCTGAGATGAGAAAGCATGAAATTGGTTATAGATCGAGAATCCACGGGCATCACTCTGGGTTGGATATACCACATATATTCTATGTTTCTAAACCAAAATTCCTACACATTCCAAACTATCAGTATAATTTATTATATCCACAATAGCCCCAAGCAACTTCTTAAAATCTCAATTGACAACTCCAGCAACATAATACTTTTCATAAACATTTCCTTGAATGAAAAGATATATCCGCCCCAGGTATGTTCAAAGTATGACAAATGAACAGAACTGAATAATTTCAAATATATATCAAAGCAATACAAACATAGCAAGCCACTAAGCCCAGTACTTTAACCATCTTTACAGTCCACTATGAGAACACTCACCTAACAAAATTTGATCATACAACTCAAAAAAATGAAAATAATGTTCATGGTAAATTCTCATAATTTTGATATTTTACTTTTCGTTTTCTCCCACCTTGATGTATAACACAATAACAATCATATGATCGACATAAAGCTCTCTCTGCAACTTAGTCATCCCCAATAATTAACTACTGGAAATTTTGAAAAAATAATTAGATAACTCACGTCATGCTTTGATCACTGTTGGGAAAATATTGATAACTACTTTTCTAATCACGTTGAAGAAAATCAAATCATTCATCAACCATTGGAAGCAAATTGACACAAAATATCTTAATATTGACTCAGAATCAAAGGTTTTCTTTTCATTTTTTTCTTATTTTCTTAATCTATCAACTCCAAAGAGAACCTGATAGGACAAAAGTTGATCCTACACTAGCCACAATTTGTTTTAATGTAGAAAAAATCCCTTGGAGAAAATACTAAAATGCTCTGAACAATTACTCAAAAACCAATGAATGCTCTCACAGTAATAGCAATTGCCACCACTGGGCATGCAGCTTTTCAGAAACCACTCTAAACAATATCCATTGTCAGCCCATCATCACAAATCAGTGTTTTCATGTCAAAAGTTTGGATTGAAATTAAATATCTACTCAGGCAGTCTACATTGGATGATAGTCGTCTGCAACCACATCCATGAACTTTCGTCCCAGAGAACGAGCGTACCTGAATTGAAATCAAAGGAAGGAAAAAAATTGCACAACTTAAAATTCAACCTGCAATGGTTTATGGCATTGCCGTGCTGACATAGAGTTTGGAATGCAGGACACTTTATCTCCTTCAACGTTTCCTCTTCCTCCTATTTAACAAATGGCAATTCTTCTTTTCTTTTCACTTTTTTTTCCATCAATTTTCTCTTACAGCAGACAAGCCAAAGGTTTACCCAAAAACCCATTCTCTCTTAAATATACCCTTTTGGTATGAGTTTTGACTCGCATTTTTTCATTTTCTATTGCAGAACATTTTGAGAATGTTTATATTTTTATCTTTTGACTATATTGAGGAGATCATAAACGAAGATTTGTGAACAACCCTCAACTTGCTTGTTGACACACTCCACTTACTCCTGGTATTTTGCCTTACTAATGGATATAAGAAAAAAAAGCCATTCATAACCCAACTGATTCTTTCGTTTCAACAAAAACCCCATTGTTATGGATGTTCCTAGTTCATCCTCCATATGAAGAACCATGTGAAAGGAAAAAATCATAATCTGGATGTTTCACCTAATGTAATCTCAACCATTGATCAGCTGACTGGAACAAAGAGTTAGCCTATTGTCGTTCACAGTTGCCATTAGTACTCCACACTGTCCCCTTCAACTTGTAAGAAGTTAGACCAAATACTGGTAAAGCTATCTTTGGAGAACCCCCAGAATTGCTTATCGAAGTGACATGAACACTTTTCCCTCCAGTACTTACATGAATACTGCCACCATCTGCCAAAACATTAGTTAGAGATCAAATGCGGAGTGAGAAAATCAGAATTCAAAAAGCATCAACATGCTTCACTGATATGAAAACTATGTGAACAAAGTAGCAACAAGATGGAGGGAAAGAAAATAGAAAACAGATGAATCAAACCTTTTAATGGAGTTGAAAGGGAATGAAAAGTTAGGAAGCAGGCAGCCAGGTCTCGCAAGGTTGGACCTGTTGGTATCTTGTATATCGGGTACCTGTAAGGAAATTATTGTTTTAATTAGATAGCGGTAGATAATGAAAATTCATCTAGACGCTACTAATTGCATTGAACAAAATCCAATAGAACAGGAATTCTTAATAACTAACTGGCCTCCACACCAACTTAATCAAGGATTGCACAAGTATAATTGATGGCATACCAAGCAACCGATAGCCAACTGATTGGAAACAGATCAATGCTTCTTAAGGTTTTCAGCTGTGGAAAGTCCTTGGCAAGATCTCCAATCTGCAACATCCAGTTAACAAATATTAATTTTAACCTCACAATTGAAACTACACCATGAAATAAAACATTCCTCAAAATAAATGCATAACCAAATCTTACCTTGTCAGCCAGAGGTTCACGACTATATGGAGTTGCTCAATCAAAATATTGAAATGAAGGGAAACTGCTTCCTTCACCATCATCACTAGAAAAGCCTTTTTGTGCAGCTTTAGAGTGACTTCTATTGCCCCACCATATTTTGAGTCTCAATCTGCTTCATCACTACTACTACTACCTTCACTACTTGTATCTCTATAATCATCACTTGCATCACTCTCCTCACCAGGGGACCTACAAAAAAATAACAGAGCATGTTCAGGACTCAACTGAGCTAGCATGAATCATGTGTCCAAATGTTATCAAGTTTTAAATGATATGGCTCCAATGAAAGACATGTGCATTAACACTGAATTGTGACAGGCAAAATCTTGTCTCAGATATGACACAACTGATATAGAGAGCCGCTGAAGCATGCAATGTTTTCATCGTCTGGAGCAACATTAGAGCAGAATCGTTTGCAAAGATAGATTTCTCCAAAAAAATTGTTAAACAACAGGAGCTAAATTGTTAAAGTTAAAACAACAGGAGCTACGGTGTATATTATGCCTTATTTACCATATTATTGTTATACAAAAGCATTCAGCTGTGGTCAGATTTACGAAAAATTTAAGGAACCTCCCTTTGACATGACTTGCTATGAAAATAACTGGTGAATTGGATAATTTACCTGGTGCCAATATTAGGTCTATAAGGGTGAGTGTAAAGTTGAATGGCAGAAAGAGACGGTACATAATACTGCATAACAGTGTCGCTTCTATTCAACACTATCGGTACTCCAGCACCATATGCACTCCACTCGTTGAATGACTCCCACAGATCACCAAGGGCATGGATTTGGCTTCAGAATCCCTCCATCCTCTCATGAATGTCTGTGAAACCAAGAATTATTCCTATTACCAATGAAGAGCCAACGACAGAACAACTAGAAAACATTGTGTTGTTAAAAATACAGGGTTCATAACAGAAGATATCAAAATCCTAAAATGTACATTTAGCTACAAGCCGAACATTACTAGGGATAAAATAAATACACTTGGAATACTAGAAAATTATCGGAAATAGACTGGAGGCTCATCACAATAGGGTTTCAAAGCAAGTACCTTGGGCAGATACTGAAGAGGAACTGTTGGAGTTGTAGATTCCAGACAACGATCCAGATTACAACAGCACGCCTTCCTTCCAGAAGCGGAAGAAATATGGGAAGACACGGCCCTTGAACAAGCGTCTTGGATGGTTGTTTAATAAAAGACTAACCAACTGCCTTGCCTCTAACAAAGACTTTTTTGGATCTATTGCACCTTCAAGCTCATCCAAGCCACTGTCATGAAATTGAGTATCTGCAAAAGATTCTAGCAATTTCAAATCAACCTCAATTCCCATAACAACATTTGTATTGAACCACTTTATTTGTGTAGCTTAATTACCGGCTATAACAACCATTGGAGTTAGTATGAACTTAAATGTAAACTAGAGGCAATATCAGCAATGATCAGGCAGATCAGGCAGAATATGGTGATTTTTGTAAATTTAGGTTAAAATCATTTTTTATTTTAAAGAAAACTTAAAGCTATCTTGATTGAATGAGAGCTCTTCAAATTTAAATTTAGAAGAAACATGTTAACCCTCTAAGACGCAGAGATATCTAGCATGCTTAAAAAACTAAGCAAAAGGAAGAGGGCATTTAACTCAAATTTAGAAGATAGGTTAATCTTCAGACGCAGAGACATCGGGCGCGAGTAAAAATTTAAGCAACCTATGTTTCCATAGATTTATTTAAAAGAAAGAAAAAATAATTTCAAAATATTATAGTAGAAGAAGAATTTAAGGTTTGTGGCTGAAAAGAAAACAATGTTAATAATCTAAGCAAGAAGAAGAGGACATTTAACTCAAATTTAGAAGATAAGTTAATCCTCAGACGTAGAGACATTTGGCGTGAGTAAAAAATTAAGCAACCTATGGTTTCATAGATTCATTTAAAAGAAATAACAGTAATTTCAAGAGACTCTAGCAGAAGCAGATGTAGGATTTAGGGTTTGCGGCTGAAAGGAAAATAGTGTAGGAGTGTGAAGGGACAAAATTTGACAGTAAAATTGATATAAAGTTCAGAAAATTACAGAGTTGAGTATAACGATATTTACCTTGGAAAGAACTTTGAAGTGGAAGCCCGAAGCAAGTGAAGGGAGGAAGACGTCTCTGGCGGGAGCTTCTTGCACTGAAAGAAAGCGCTTGTTCCTCGTCCAATTATTAAATAAAAATTAGTCCAGTTCAGGCATTTCACCTACTCTGTTATATTGCGAACAATAAAAGAAGGTGGTGTCTCGAAACCCCCATCGGTGCTAACTTTAAACTGCCTTCTCAGTAATTTGTAACGTTTTGTTTCAAAAGACTCTAGCAGAAGCAGATGCAGGATTTAGGGTTTACAGCCCAGATGACCCCGAAGTCCCTGGGAAAAATCCCATAGTCATTTTCGCAAAATGCACTAAACTCGAATCTTGCGACGCACTGCAGCTATAACCTTTAGTTTTGGTCTGTACTTAGTGTGGTGGATGGATGAGAAAATAAGTATAGAGACGTCAGCAAATTGCTCCAATCAGGATGTATGCCATTCAAAGGCATAACAAAAAGTTTTACACAAAATAGACTCTTGTAGTTAATACCTTGCACAGATAAATATTTGTATTATAAAGTTTGAACACAAGTTGAAACGGACATATTCAACTAAGAAAATACAGCACTTGGCCCTAAGCTTGCAGGGAAAAACCATAAATCTTCTTATATTCTTCTTTAATTTTTCATCACAATAGTTTACTGACATGTTGATGGCTAAAATTGACCAAATCAATATTCAAGCAATTGTTGAGTCAAGATCCCAATTAGATTGTTTTCCATTTGGGATAGTGATTTCGACCAGTTAAATGGGTCTAGTTACCATTGTGAGGTTTCACTCCAAGGAAGGGAGACTTATTATGGGCATAAAATTAAATGCATAAAAGGAAAAATATACAAATATTTGAATAGCATAATCTAATAAAAATAATAAAATTATTAACTAATATACATATAAATATCATGGGTATTTATGTTTATGAATAAGAAAAGATAGCAATAACAAGAGATGTAGATCACTCATTGCTTTGCTATAGTAACTCAATTGTAAAAAGAAATACAATTCTTACAACATTCACATACCATTTCAAGTATTAATTTTTCAATATGAATAAAAGAAATTGATCAATTGTGATCAATCTTATCATTCAATATCAAAATAAAGGCACATATATCACGATTTCCATAAAAATATTAGAAAATGAAATAAGATAAATAGTACCATATCCGCTTTGTGTCATTGGAACATGAAATTTAAGTGGTCTAGCAATTATATTAAGAAAATAATTCTACAACCATGCAATTTTTTTTTCTTTTACAAAATGAGAACCCTGAACCAAGGACAATAATGTAGTTTAAATAATATTACAAAAAAATGAAGGATAAAATCTTCCTCCATGAATTTTTCAATAGCAAAAATAAATTTGGCAAAGTGAGAATTCATTTAGATGCATTGATAAAAAGAAAAACTCAAATTGTTGGAAGAACTTCCACAAAAGAATTATTGGTTGTTTTCCAACGAGCATAGACTTTTAGAAAGTATGTGAGATCTAAAGAAGAATTAAGATGAATATTAACTTGATAGTTGTAGACACATGCTTCTATAGTTGGAAGTTCATCAACAATCTTGTCATCAATTAATTTGGGCATTATGAATAGTTTTGTTGTTTGATCATGTATTTCTATATTGAATCAAGATCAACCTTCAACACTTGTTGAATATTGTCATGGCATTCTATTCTTATTTCACGCGCCTTTTTCCTTGGAGCCTTTGTTTTTGGTGGTTTTTCCTATGTAACTTCTAACTCTAACTTTGTGTCCATGATCACCTGGATAATGGATTTCATTAGTGGAAAACAAATTTGTTGTGCCACCATGATTAATTCCTTTGAATAATTCAAAGTAGCTTTCTAAGATTTGAGAACTATTTTCCTTTACATTGCATTAATTTTAGGTAAGCCTAGGAAGTGTCTTTTTTCATCATTCTACTAGGACAAATCTCAAGCAATTTCTTCTTTGCTTCATCATACTTTTTTTCCTTATCAATCATATCATTAAAGAAAGAATTATCAAATTTCTCTTGAACTTGAACTAAGCTCAACCTATTAGAACATAGTTCTTGTTCATGAAATAACTGTTGATTAATGCTAGTAGCTTGTTGCTTGAATTATGATAAGTCCACCATATTACTTGCTACTTCTTGAATTTTCATCTGCAATTAATTCATTTGAGAATCTCTCTATTGATTTATAACATGGAATTCATGTTGTATCTTATTATTTTTTTTCCTCTTAAAGCTTTAACTCAACCTATATTTGATTTCCCTACTAGGACAACTATTAAATTTTATCAGCCTTTTGTTTAGCAAACACTTTTAAATTGACAACAAAGTAAATATTATAATTTTCACATGCCCCAATATGAGAAACTAAATCTTCAATAACATGATCTAATCTAAGTTGATATCCATAAAAAATTGTTTGTAAGGAGACCTATGTCACTTTTTTTATGTCTTCAGTTTTCTTCTTTTCTTCTACTTCTCTTTACAATAGTCTTTTGTTTGATGACTACAAAGGACTTCAATTGGTGGAATTTACTCCATCTGAATACATGGCATAGAACTTGGTAATATCCATGCCTGCTCACTATCACCAGGCATCGAGCTAACATGAGTTTTAATAAAAACTTCAGTGGCAGCTAAAAACGTTTCACTGAAATCAATGGTACTAGGAGGAGGAGTAATTAATTGAATTTGTTCTTCCTATTTTTATGTATTTTTCTAATGAGTTGAAGTTGGAGAGGGACCATCAAGTGTTTCCAAGATAAATTTGTTGTAATTTTTCAAACTCTTCCCATTGCTCATGCATTCTAATTACTTCAGGTCTTTTGATAAAGGCTTCTTTGAGAAGTTCACTGGCAACTTCAAAAATTATATTTTCAACCTGTAAGGGTTCTTTTACAATAATGGTTTCTAGAAATTTGGATGTAGAAGCCTCTTCTGAAATTGCTTCACTTGTTGGTTGTTGTAGAATTAAAGGTAATGGATCTAACACTCCACACTAGAGAAACCATTCTCTATATAGTAAAGAATAATTTGTTTATGGAACAAAATATAATGAAGTAACAAGTGGACCAGCATTTATTAGAATGTTTTTTTCGTAGCATGGATTTAGTGTTTCTTTGCTTCAAACATCACTCAAAGACAAAATACCTTAGAAATAAAAACCCAACTTCTATGGATACTATGGAATCATCCACTGTATTGGACAAGTAGCCTACAAATTGTCTCTTCTAATGCACTCCAATATTCATGAAATATTTCATATGTTTTTTTTCTGAAAAAAAGGTCATTGGATTGAAGTGCAAGGTGAAAACTAGCTTACAAGAACTAAATGAATAAGGCTCAATTTTGGATTTAGTGTGTAGTAGTAATAGATACTAAAAGATTTAATTGCACCAATGCATGATCAATATGTTTTGATCCAATCAAAATACATGTCACTTGAAGATGTCACATGGGGATCAACAATAATCCTACAACAATTTCCTCATCTGCAACCTCAAGAACAACATTATTTCTAAATGGGGATGGTATGTGGTGGTCCTACCCTAACCTCCTTACTGTAGGTTACATATGGATTAGTTAATTGTTGTATGTGGTCGTCCTCTTTGAATAAGTCCAATTGGAGAGTAGTGGGTATTTACTCATTGTAAAAAGATCCACTTTATAAGGTCCACTAGGTAGTTGGTACCCAACAATTAGTTATATTTTTTCTATGTAAAATCTATTTAATGTAAGAAAAAATGTTTGAGGCTAAATATTTGCAATCTAATAATTTTCCATAATTTTCTCAAAAGGATTCACAATTTCTATTTTTTTAATTAAATTATATATATAATAAAATTATTATACATTATAGATCACCAAAAATGTTATAGAAACTATATAAAATCCTTATAAATTAGAATACTTTTACAAAAATATCACAAAATATTTTATAATTACGCATATTGATGACTAGTAAGATTCATCAAGGTTTTCTACATTTTAACATATATTTCCATTATTAAAATTATCTTAGTTATAAAGAAATACTAGACTATGGAATGCTTGTCTTATGTTATACTCATTCACATCACCTTAACATGCAAGTGAATATTGCATTCTTCTTTCCATTAATAATATATAGATTTTTTAATAGATATTATCGTATTGTCTCTTATTTTTCATTAATCTGCCATTATAGCCTCTGTGTATACCTTATTGTGTTTTAGTTTCCAAGAATTAAGGAACGCTACACTTGTAGCATTGCTTGGACTAATACTTGGGAACCTGTACACTTATAGCATTGCTTTGACTAATACTTAGGAACCTCTACACTTGTAGCATTGCTTTGACTAATACTTGGGAACCTCCTCTAGATAGCCACCAATTACACAAAATGTTTAGTCTTTCTCTACCTTTGCTATTAACCATTCTTAATCACACCTTTTATACAAATATACTTTTAGTAGAGAGCCTAAGTAGTGATTTATTTTCTTGAGCCTAGCCATGTAGAAAGCAATAATTTATTTGAGCTTCTCAATCACTATTTCTTAACCTTCACAAAATATTAAAATATGTAGTTTTTTAAATATTAGGTTGAATATTTGAAAATTTAAATTTAAAATTAATTATTATGAAACAAATTACAAATATTAGGTTGAATATTTGTAAATTAAAATTTAAAATTAATTAATATGAAAACAAATTACAATTTATTATAAAAATGATTAAAAAAAATTATATATATTTTTTAATCTTGATAGATGAAATCATTGCTATATAAACTCAATTTCTTATGTATTTACCTCCAATCCAAAATTTCCAGTAAAAAATTTACATAAACATAATCCGTTTCCAGTAAAAAATTTACATAAACATAATCCGTTTCTATCTTTTATCAATGATCTTTGGTACAATTTTACAAGTACAATTGCATAAAAAAATTGTGAGCTATCTGGTGCATTATACCTGTCTACTATCAGAAAACAGTAGTTGGATTCCTATTATGTAACATCGACCTGGCATTATGTATATGTGATAGTTCTCGTTTCAGAAACTTTGTATGCCTATTGTACCACCCATTTCATGATAGCGTTACATTCAGTGATATCTATTGTGTTATTCTTTTATTCAATGTGATTCACATCTACTATATTCTCTTTTTACTCATCCAGAGGTGATGATTTTGATTGAAGGCTAAAGATCTAAAAATCATTGTTTATAATTATAGTTTTAATTCTGATAATTTTAAGATTTAGTCTCTTCCTTTTTTAAATTGTTTTTTCAGAAGTTGTACATTTGAAAGAAAACAACGTGTTTTCTAGTTCTATTTTGCATTACCCAAATTGAATTTGAAGTTTGCTTGGAAGTGGTTTATCAATGTAAGGAAAAATGTTGTGGCTGTGATCAACTATTCAATACTTGTGGCCTGTGACTTCCCTGAACAGAAAGACAAACAGTTATATGGAATGTGAAGAGATAGAAAGCACAATAGCAATTTGGTGAGATACACGAAACCCATGACACTGGCTACATTAGTTATTTAATTACTACATGTTCGAGATAGCTATATATACAATATACAATTATTTTCACAAACAAAAATTTGTGTTGGTTTACATTTCTAGTAAGTCGATAAAAAAATGTGAACATGGCTGTCCATAACTTGCAGGGGGTTGTTTGGTTTGTGAAGAAGGTGAACAGGGTCATAATCAATAAATTTTCAGTGCAAGAATGTTTGTGAATTTATAGATATATGATTTCAGAGCAAAGTATCAAGCAAAATACACACTTTTAAGGCATACATGGTAGGTTTTGCAAAATGTGTAGATATCTCTTCCCAATATAAATATATAAAAGGGGAAAACTTCTGTCCATCAAATGTGGATTTCAGCCTCTTTTTGCGCTATGGTTGCTGGAAGTGTTATTCCTATTGTGTTTTCCTGTTGCTCTTGATTTGCTTTGATTTTATTATTTTCACCAACTGATCATGCAACTACTCTTCAAGTAATCCTGCAACTGGTTGCAACTTCATTATACTTGGTACTTACATTTGACTATCTCCTACTATTGCCTTTGTAACTAACAAGCTTCGTAGATGCTTGGCCATCTATAGAGGTTTCTTGATTTTGGGTATTTAACTTACTCTAAAATCAAAGAAGACATTCAATGTGTTTCGTGTAATATAGATATAAACAAAACATCTAAAGAAAATTAATTGCGCAATGACCCAGTCCAAGAAAACAAGGTTTTCCACAAGGCTTGAACCAACCTAGTCAATAAATTGCCCAAAATAAAATAAATCTTTAATCAAAATTATACAAATTATTATTTTTAGTTTCTACCATTCCATTACACCTCTAGCACATATATAAAGATACACAAAGTAAAGTATTGAAACATGAATATATTCTCATAATAACTCTGGGTTGGAGATACCACCATAATTTAACAGCAAGAAATCAATCAGCAATATATTCTCATAATCACTCTGGGTTGGAGATACCGCTACCTCTATTCTATGTTTCTAAAGCAAAATTCCTGCACATTCCACACTATCAGTATAATTTATTATATTCACAATAGCCCCAAGCAACTTCTTAAAATCTCAATTCACAACTCCAGCAACATAATACTTTTCCTAAACATTTCCTTGAATGAAAAGATACATCCTCCCAAGGTATGTCCAAAGTATGACAAATGAACAGCACTGAATAATTTCAAATATATATCAAAGCAATACAAACATAGCAAGCCACTAGGCCCACTACTTCAGCCATCTTTACAGTCAACTATGAGAACACTAACCTAACAATAGTTGATCATACAACTCAAAAAAAATGAAAATAATGTTCATGCTCAATTCTCATAATTTTTATCTTTTACTTTTTGTTAAAAACTCCCCAGAATAGGACAAATGCAAGTTTCATAATCATTAACTTGTAATATTGGTCACAAGTTTATTTGAAGCGTAGTCCAGAGGGTTGTAGGGGCCTTTACACTAGGCGACACCATCATGCACATGGCATCCAGCCATGGACAATGAAGGTGATCTTTAGAACAAAAAGTCTTGATTTAACACTGCCACTTCGATAGTGACAATGTGATCAACTAGTGAAAGAAGAACCAGATCATGCCAAGAGGGGTGACCACTGTTTAATTAAAATGTAATTACAGACCCAAGTAGAAAGTTCCACCTACTCTATGTCTACGGTATTCCTGAGATGAGAAAGCATGAAATTGGTTATAGATCGAGAATCCACGGGCATCACTCTGCGTTGGAGATACCACATCTATTCTATGTTTCTAAACAAAAATTCTTGCACATTCCAAACTATCAGTATAATTTATTATATCCACAATAGCCCCAAGCAACTTCTTAAAATCTCAATTCACAACTCTAGCAACATAATACTTTTCCTAAACATTTCCTTGAATGAAAAGATATATCCGCCCAAGGTATGTCAAAAGTATGACAAATGAATAGCACTAAATAATTTCAAATATATATCAAAGCAATACAAACATAGCAAGCCACTAAGCCCAATACTTCAACCATCTTTACAATCAACTATGAGAACACTCACCTAACAATAATTGATCATACAACTCAAAAAAATGAAAATAATGTTCATGCTAAATTCTCATAATTTTGATCTTTTACTTTTCTTTTTCTCCCACCTTGACGTATAACACAATAAAAATCATATGATCGACATAGAGCTCTCTCTGCAACTTAGTCATCCCAATAATTAACTACTGGAAATTTTGAAAAAATAATTAGATAACTCATGTCATGCTTTGATCACTACTAGGAAAATATTGATAACTACTTTTCTAATCACGTTGAAAAAAATAAAATCATTCATCAACCATTGGAAGCAAATTGACACAAAATATCTTAATATTGACTCAGAATCAAAGGTTTTCTTTTCATTTTTTTCTTATTTTCTTAATCCGACAACTCCAAAGAGAACCTGATAGGACAAAAGTTGATCCTACACTAGCCACAATTTGTTTTAATGTAGCAAAAATCCCTTGGAGAAAATACTCAAATGCTCTCAACAATTACTCAAAAACCAACGAATGCTCTCACAGTAATAGCAATTGCCACCACTGGGCACGCAACTTTTGAGAAACCACTCTAGACAATATCCATTGTCAGCCCATCATCACAAATAAGTGTTTTCATGTGAAAAGTTTGGATTTAAATTAAATATCTACTCTGGTAGTCTACATTGGATGATAGTCGTCTGCAACAACATCCATGAACTTTTGTCCTAGAGAACGAGCATACCTGAATTGAAATCAAAGGAAGAGAAAAAACTGCACTACTTAAAATTCAACCTGCAATGGTTTATGGCATTGTCGTGCTAACATAGAGTTTGGAATGCAAGACACTTCATCTCCTTCAACGTTTCCTCTTCCTCCTATTTAACAAATGGCAATTCTTCTTTTCTTTTCACTTTTTTTTCCATCAATTTTCTCTTACAGCAGACAAGCCAATTGGGCTAACCAATTGTGATATAATCAATTTGGCGTTAGGATTAGATATTTGTCTCATTAGTGGTTATATGGGAGGGGTTGGTAAGGACGAGTAGTTTGAATCCAGATTGGGATTACCTCATTTCATTCCAAGGGCCAATGAACTATTCATTGGTATTTAAAATTAAATTGTGGTGTTTGGTTATTTCCTCTGGCATTTCTGATGTAAAAGTGTAGGACAAAGTCTGTAAAAGTGAAGGGTTGGTAAGGATGAGTAGTTTGAAGCCGGATTGGGATTACCCCATTTCATTCTAATGGTCAATGAACTGTTCATCGGTATTTAAAATTAAATTGTGGTGTTTGGTTATTTCCTCTGGCATTTCTGATGTAAAAGTGTAGAACAAGTTCTGTAAAAGTGAATTGAATTTGTTAAATATACCATAAATGTGTAATTTTTTTCGTTTTCACAGATCAATAAACTCTATTTTAAAATCAAGTTTACATATTGGAGAGATGGGTTTAACCATATTTCCTTGCGGAATGTTGTTCTTTTAGTTAATGATATAATTTTTTTAGCTTAATATTGTATTCAGCTTTACTCTAAAGTAGTTTTTTTTTTTTTTTTTTTTTTTTTTTTTTTTTTTTTTTTTTTTTTTTTTTTTTTTTTTTTTTTTTTTTTTTCAGTTAGATGAATAACTAGAACTTTTCAGTTTAATTAGATAAAGGAATTGCATTGTGGGGTTCTTAGTTTAAAAGCCTAATTATTTAATAGTTGAGATTTTAGAGAATTATAATTTTTGTACTTCGTCTTTTCAACCTTTGGCATCTATGTTCAATGTATCTCTGAGAACCGTGTATATATTCTTTCATTCTTGTACTTTGAAAAGGTTTTTTATTCTTCTGCCTCAGAACAGTCTGTGTCATTCTTATGTACATGTTAGTTTCTGAGAACCGTGTATATATGCTTTCATTCTTTTACTTTGAAAAGGTTTTTATTCTTCTGTCTTAGAACAGCCTGTGTCATTCTTATGTAAATGTGAGTTTCATTTGAGGATCTACAAAAATTATAGGTCTCAGAACAGTCTGTGTCATTCTTATGTACATGTGAGTTTCATTTGGATATTGTCCTTGTATTGGAACTCATTTAATAGATGACCAATAATTGCAATAAATTTTCACATTTGTGGAAAGGAAAGAAAATTGCCAAATAAAATTTCACATTTGTGAAAAGGAAAGTGAATTCCCAATTATGGGAGGCTACAAGTTGCAGGTGACTTGAGGTGTTCATATACGTACTTTGAAATGAATAGAATGAGGAGTCTTTGATAGTAAAGTCATTTATTTATATTTACATATATATATGAAAGATAGAAATTACAAACTATAGTTGAATGTACAAAATGCCGGGTTATATATGATCAAACAAATTGCAAAAGAAGTTGCGGGTGACTTGAGGTGTTCATATACGTACTTTGAAATGAATAGAATGAGGAGTCTTTGATAGTAAAGTCATTTATTTATATTTACATATATATATGAAAGATAGAAATTACAAACTATAGTTGAATGTACAAAATGCCGGGTTATATATGATCAAACAAATTGCAAAAGAAGTTATAGCAATGTTGATAGCTTATATATGATCAAACAAATTGCAAAAGAAGTTGTAGCAATGTTGATCGTTGTATAGATAAAGGTTATAAGTTTTTATTGTTAGTTTTTGGTCACAATTTCTTGGACGTGTTATATGTTTTTATTGTTATAAATTTTTGATGCAATTGAATTCAACAAAAAAAGGAAAAGAGGCTACTTGAAATGAGATGTTGGAATGAGATTTTTACATGCAATGAAATCATATGTAAACAAAATCCAACCACATGAAATATTTCATTGGTGCTTGGTAAGGAAGAAGAGATG
The DNA here is from genome assembly GCA_000404065.3 of Pinus taeda. Lineage (NCBI taxonomy): Eukaryota > Viridiplantae > Streptophyta > Pinopsida > Pinales > Pinaceae > Pinus > Pinus taeda. Next base: position 15,273 of record APFE030113989.1, on the reverse strand, counting down.
TATTCTTGATATCTTTGTCTTTGATTATTATTGTTTCTTTACATCCAATGACTATGAGCTCTTAACCAATTAGATATATAATGTTAGGTCATACTCCAGGGATTGAAGGGTAGGTTTAGTGTAAGCTCCCTCTTGGAACCCTTCATTCTTCCCTAATATGGTGCCCCTCTGTGTCTCGGCATTTTTAGATTTTAGGTTTGTTTTCCAATGGCTCTGTTTGGCTGTTCCTTCATGCCTCCTTTCAATGAAGACCTCAGTAGATAAGCAGGAGATGATTACTTGTTTTTTTCAAATGGTTGGAGAATCCACAGATAGGGCACAACAGTTTCTGCAGGCGAGCAACTGGTAGCTAGAGGAAGCAATCCGGTTATTTAATGCCCATAACCATGGTCAAGGCCTAGCTCGTGGGACAACGTTTTCTTCTTTCGCTTTTTCTCTAGACAGAAGATCCCTCCCCTCTTCTTCAACGGCTCAGAACATTCAAAATGACACATCCTGCGACCATGCACGCCCGCCATTATTTGGGAAGAGGAACAGCATGTGTGATACAAATCCCTTGATACCTAATATGGAGAACGGTTCCATGGGTCGCTCCTATAAATGGCAAAGAGATGCCTCTGAGGTACCAGCTGTTGAATCTTCAAGAGAAGCCAAATGTCATTTACTGTCATTTCTGCCGGAGGAGCCACAAGAAGATAAAGGACTCAATATTTGTAGGGTGTGTGTCCATTTCCCTGATGGCCAGAGAGTGCGGAGGAGGTTTCTGCGCACCGATCCAATGCAATTACTTTGGTCTTTTTGTTGCTCTCAAGTTCAAGAAGCTGCAGAGGGCCGACCATTTAGATTGGCATATATAGTTCTTGGTTCATCTCAGACATTAAATTATTATCATAAGAGCCTAAGCTTCAGAGATGTTGGATTTTCCAATTCGGTCATATCCATGATCTGGGAATGAGATGTGATTAATGCATCTGTAAGTAAATTGGGAAGATTTCAACTTTCAATCAATAAGCATTTATCAAGGTTAATTGCTTTGTTCAGATAATAAGTATTTAGCAGGGTTGATTGCTTTCTTCAGTTTTGTTATAAGTTCTGATTCCTCATGTTTATTGAGAAAGAGAAAATTGAAGTGTAAATTTCTGGATAAGTTCTGATTCGTCATGTTTATTGAGAAAAAGAAAATTGAAGTGTAAATTTCTGCGTGATGAATCTAGTTTAATTGAGTATAACCCCCTTTATAGAAATAGTTATAGTTATTGAATTAGTTAAATATCTTGAACACAATAGATTGAGGTAATATTTTACCTATGTGAACTGATTTGTATTCCTCAAATGTATTTATGTTTATTGATATACTATTTCTAGCGGCAAAGAGGACTGGCCTGCCCTGATGTGCTCAATTTTGAATGATTGATTGGATTTTATTATATAAATAATTGAGAGAAACAAAGAATAATAATTTGTATAATTTTGATTAAGGATTTATTTTATTTTGGGCAATTTATTGACTAAGTTTAGTTTGAATGATTGAATTATTATAATATTTATTATTTTGAACCAAAATACAATTCTTTCAATTTAACATTTCTATCAGCCTCTCTTTGCACCTTTTGGGTAATTGTTAGTATATTAGTCTACATAAAATTTTGGTGATTTTTAAAGTAAAATAATTTTATAAGACAAATTTTTGACAAATCATTTTTACAAAAAATAAAAATTGGCGAATATTTTTTTTGGAAAAAAACATGGAAAATTAGCCCATCTGTGAATATTAACCCCTAAAATTTTCCATGTTGAGGACCGTGAATATTAGCCCCTAAAATTTTCCATGTTGAGGTCCATGATTACTAGTGACAAATAAAGGATAGTACTGGGGCAGATGACACCGATGGTTAGTAATTTATGAGCTATCTCTATGATCTCATTTTTATGAGAAAAGGATGCTGATATGAGAATACATTAGGTGGAAAACTACCTAGTATGAGCATAATAAAATGATCATGCTCACCTTGGGAGGGTAGTAGGCCTTCGGGAGTTTCAAACCTAGATTAATGTTTGGAAGAGACTAACTAAATGTCAATATGGATGGGTTGAGAAGGTGTCTCAAAAGCTTGATGGCATTGAATTGAACCATAATGTCTAATTCCCCTTTTTAATAATATTTTATATATAATTGGAGTTGATGATGTCTATAGAATTATTTTTGATTCATTTGAAAGTGTAGTGACGTCCCTCTTACTGGAAATTGATCATAACTCACTAAAATCCATGATGATGGGAACTAATGTCCATAACCATTCAACACCTGAGACTATATCACAACCACCCATTTCAATAAAAAATTGTTGATTTTCAAACTATAATCTCACCCATTTGAAGATGCATATTTTCATAATGACTATTGCGTTTAATGGAAACTCCATCAATAATCATGATCAATAGGTTGTTCACAACATGGATATATGGATGTACCTCCTAGGCTACACATTGATGTATGAATTTATGGATTCTACCATGGTAAATTAAGATAATGACTATACAATGTTTGATGTAGCCAACCAAAATAAGGATTTGAGAAGTAGAATATCGGTTGAGGCATTGATGGATATATGCGGTTCCACATCCTATGGATTCGATGGGAGAATGTCTTCAACAAGTGGAGAGATATTACATGGAGTTATAACTTCAATTTCTCCAAAAATGCCATAAAGAGTTTTTCTCACCTTACATTTATGCTTAATTTTCTCGTGATCGTTATAATAAATGCCTTTAAATTTGTCCTGTGCAATTTTTTTCTTTAATTCGATGGGAGAATGTCTTCAACAAGTGGAGAGATATTACATGGAGTTATAACTTCAATTTCTCCAAAAATGCCATAAAGAGTTTTTCTCACCTTACATTTATGCTTAATTTTCTCGTGATCATTATAATAAATACCTTTAAATTTGTCATGTGCAATTTTTTTCTTTATGAGAGTTAACATATAGATTTATAAGGAATGGGGAGAATATAGAGGGATTAATAGGTGAGAAATATTATAACAAAAATGAGGAATAAATGTTATTTTTCATTTGAGCATTCAAGACATTTTGGGCTTGTTGGGCTTTTTGAGAGACTCCCAACTAAGTAGTAGGATGAACCAATAATTGATAATTAACTTCTCAAAAATAGTATCAAACATACTTTTGTTATATATGGGAGTTTCTCAAAAGAAGAGATGAATTCTTTAACTCTATTATTGTTTAATCTTAGACAATTGTGATAAATAATGAATCTTTGTTGAGATCCATTTTAAGGATTTTGTGCAACATTTAAGTCATAGGGTCATTGAAAAATGGGGTAGAGTGTAAAACTTTAGTGGTATATTTTATATCATTGCCAATGTTTAGGGTATATATATAAGGCACCCAAATGAAGTTTCATTAATTCATTTGTGATGGTGATGCCATGTAATTAGGAAAATTAATGTTCCATTTGAATGACTCGATTTATGGGGTCAAAAACATCAAATTGTTGAGATCCACTTTAAGGAGTTTGTGCAACATTTAAGTCATAGGGTCATTGAAAAATGGGGTAGAGTAATGCCCCAAGAGGATTGGATGATTTAGCTCCTTCTTTTTGGGACAATCGGTCCTACCATTAATAACTCGTGATTTGAGTTTGCATACAACAAGTTTTGACAACTACTTGAGGATTAACTCTAGGTTGGAAAGATTAAGATAAATTGTGATATATGACAAAATAAGAGTTGACAATGCTAATGTAGAGCATGTGTGGCCATGGTACAATATCAACATATGGATATGGTAAATTATCACATGCTAAATGGTTATGAAGGATTCTCCTTTAGGCATCAAGTTATTTAGCATAGTAACAATGTTTTGAAATTTATTTAAATGTCAAAAATGTATGTATAAAGTTAATTTACTTATTGTTACCGTAGGTTAATGTTCAATCTAATTGATTTCAGCTTTGACTTGTGTGAAATTTGTAATTATGCTAAGATTTATGCATCTTTGTATGATTATTCTTAGTAAATGACAACCACATAGACACACCACAAGATATATTTAAATGTAAGTTATGGTTTATGCCAGGTGTGAGAATTATATGTTATGGTGTGTATCATATATGAGACATGAGCAAATGTTATGGTATCTATTGTACATGAGAAGAGTATATATGATATGTCGTGTGTCATACATGATGTGAGATAATATGTTATCACGTGTGTTGTACATGAGACATGAATTTGGTCATGAAAATGATATGTGGGTCATGTATAGACATTGTTATCTTGAGCTTCCAATGGAGATTTACACACATTATGGTCAAAATACTTTATTACCAACATTTTAATAAACAAATTTTAACACTTCATGAGAGTGTCCCTTTCTTTAATATGAAATACATTACAAGTGATAATTATGAACTTTCCACTTACAAATATGATGTATGTTTATCTTTTAAAGTATAGTGTGACTTACAACACTCACAACCTACATTAGAGTGATCAATTCTAACTCCTTGTTTGATATGAAATGGAATATAAACTCTAATTATTGAGATATAACTCATGATTTTTCTATGTTTTCATATTTGTTGAATGTATTGTGAGTTTACAACACTTGCTAGTAATGATGAAATTTGAAGGGAAAAGTTTAATTTTATGTTGAAAGGTATATTCATTGAGCTGTGGGGTGAGTTTGAGGGTCAATCTTCTAAAGTTGACAATGGCCAATGTCTTTCACTTCGGCTTCAGGGACCGGAGGAATTCTTTCGCAATTTCGTCATTGTGACTTTGAAGCTTGTCACAGAATGACATCCAGTGTGCACGAGAAAACAAGTCCACCACCTCAGGGGTTTCCCGTAATTTCTTGGAGTCCGAAGGTTCTTTTCTAATGAACCCTCCCGGCATGGTAAAACTCTGTGTTTGCTCGCGCTTTCAAGCAGACAGGGAGTTCTGGGGGTATTTCCTTCTCAGAGCGTAAAAAAAAGATATCTTTGTATCAATTACCCTGTGCTGAACTTGCCTGCTCATATACAGAAGGAGAACTTCGGGATTTTTTTTTTACACACGGAGTGCAGAGCTACGTCTCCATTATACACACAGTCATATAAAATTTACAATTTTTACCGGTGCTTTGATAGTGTCTCAATTTCTACAAGAGGGATTTTTCATTCAATCGTGGAGGAAATCTCGCATGCAGATCACGAAGACAATTTCGGGCAGTGATAGAAAAAGCTTTTAATTCGACAGACAGAATTGCATTCACATTTCTCTACCCCCTCAATACGTCAAATTCACCACCTTTGGAATTATTTGCATGGGAAAGTTACGTTCTGCCTACCTCACTGAAAATTGCCACCCTCGACGTGAACAGTCCGCGCTGCTTCGTATGCTAAGTTTCCTATAGCGCAACTTCCTGTAGAAATCGTTCCCGACTTCTGGAGGAGGTTACGGTGGCACAGGACTAGTCTGAGTGGTAGCAGGACGTTTGAATAGACCGAGAACTCGGGCTAACAACTTGCAGAGGAGGAGGACACATACTCGGTTGCAAAACGGTTGTGAGCATAAATGACTGTAGTGCATCATAAGTATTCAACCGACCAATTTCGAAATGCTGCGGAATTCATGGGGCGGGGGTGAGCTGTCTCCATTGATCCGTTGGCCAACATCATAGCTATCATTCCCCAGCGTGCCCCTGACCGCCGAATTCTTCCCTCTGCATTTACTGTCGCCATTCCTGTCATACCGCTGCTTCTCCCCGACTGGACACTTCCCACGTGTCAATTATCCGACTTTTCGACATAACCAATCCCATTCAGATCCTACGAGGCCGCCTGACTGGCTGTGGTGGCCAGTTGAATGGAAACCAGCCTTTTTCAATCCGTCCATTCTCACAGTCATGCATATTCAGAGTATATCTTATGTAATTTGACGAAATAAGGTTAGACACTTACCTGTAAGGCCGTGGACGTGGGTTTTTTCAGGTTTTGGGACGAGGGATTCTGGATCTGCGTGCTGTTGCGTTGTGCATAGGTACTGGAGCTCCTCTTCATTGGCTGCTGCTGGTTACGAGACTTTGAGACCCGTTTCCCTGGTGGCGAATGCTGCATGCACCGGTTCTGCGAGTTGCTGGTGTCTTCATGGTAGGTGCTCCAGCTGGATCAGCTGCTACAAGATTCCTGTAGGACATCCTGTAGCCGTTTCTCCTTCTGGGGTGCATGCTGAAATAAATGGAGTCACGTTCACAGGTGAAGGGTCTTGAGGTCGCCTTGACAGGTGAAGTGTGCGAGCCTCAGAATGCCTTATTTTTTATTTTGAAGAAACAAATTTTCTTATCTAAAAAACAGGGTTCTGGTATGCATGTGCAGGTATATTTGACCAGATGAGAGTAATGGTGGTGAAAGGAGGTGAAACAAGTGGAGGATGGAAGAAAATAGTGGTTGCATGCCTCCTCAATGGGCTTCAAGCTCCGAATCCTTCTCTATAATCGATTCTGGCCTGTCCAAAAGCTCTACAGGATGTTTCCAGTAGAAATACAGAACTTCCTGTAGAAAGTCATGTAGCTTCCTGTAGAAAGTTGAACCATGACCAAATTGTGTCCAAACCTTGGAAAAATGAGTGTTCATGGAGGGAGTGTATGTGAGGCTGCCTGGTAGCTTGATAGGGACCCTTGTCCTTGAGTTGAGAGGCCTCCTTTGTGCACTGTGTTGCTACAACCTACAACACTTTCAGAGATCAGCTTGTCTTTTTTTTTTCTTTTTCTTTTTTCTTTTTTAAGGGACAGCAGGGGCGCCTCAATGAGGTTTTTACCCCTACCATCTGCCTTGGGTTCCTCGAAAAGGTTTTCAACCAAGGATCTTTTTATTCCAATTCTTTTTTCAGAGAGACAGCAGGAGCGCCTTAATGAGGTTTTCACTCCTACCATCTGCCTTGGGCGCCTCAAAAAGGTTTTCACCCAAGGATCTTTTTTATTGCATTTTTTTCTTTTTATATATATATATAATGATGCTCAGGGTGTGCCCAAAATAGAGGCAAAACCCTTCTCTATGACCAACACGGATTTTTCCACAGTTTTGACGAACTCTTGCCTCGAAGGAGGTTTCCTATAGATCTTTAGTCGATGCCCATTGACGAGCATGGGGATGGCTTCTTCATCAATAGTTCGGATAAGGACAGAACCATTGTTATTACACTTTTCCACTGCATATGGTCCTAGCCATCTTGTCCTCAGCTTCCCCTTGAAATCCTTATGTCTGGAATCATACAGCAACGCCCAATCTCCTGGCTAGAATTGTTTTTCATTGAGGTGTCGGTCATGCCATACCTTCCTCTGAAGTTAAATCACTTATGAGTGGAGAAGGGCCTGCATTCGAAGTTCATCTAACCCATTCAGCTGCATTAACCTTTCTTGTTGAGCATGGCTGAGATCTAGGTCCAGCTGAGCTGCCATCCTCAATGTGTTGTATTCAAACTCAATTGACAACAAAGCTCTCTTCCCATAGACTAGCTCATAGGGTGTGAAACTAGTTGTGGTCTTCCAAGTGGTGTTGTAGGCCCAA
>APFE030113987.1:72278-86823 GCA_000404065.3 Pinus taeda | reverse complement strand
ATGGATTGGGGGACTATATTATCGGATAAATTGGCTACGACTATTATTGAGTTCAGAAACAAATCCCGTGTCACTGATAGGTTCATCCCTCCGTTTTATTTTAGTGCCTATATTCTGGATACCCTTTGTTTCAATTATGAGTTTCTTGTATTAGGGTGGAGATGGACTCCCCAGGTCCCTATGCCTATTCATGTCTACCACCAGAAATTATGGAAAGCTCATTATAAACACCATTTATACCAAGTCTGCAATGGATTTATGCTACCTCTTTACTATGCAATTTTTGATAAACCTGCCCCTAAGATCTCCTCTCAGGCTGAGATTGACTTGACAGCCCTAGGAACCTGGTTCGGAGAAGAAAAATTCACCTATGTAAGAATTTTTGGCAGTCAAGCTAGACCTCATGTCCTCCCCTTGTACATACCAAACAAGCTATTAGCTCGCGAAATAGCATATCAGCTTACAACTGTGTCAGCCACGAAAACTCTCAGGAATTCAAAGAAGCAAGTTTGGCCTCCTTTTCCTCTTAGGTGTGGCATCTATACTCTGCATGATTATAAACATGCAGAGAAAGAGGCAGAGAAAATAAACGTCCTAACTCTCGCCACTCTGCCTAATAGACGTTTTGACTCGAAGAAAGTCATCTACAATGCCATGGATCAAGCCAAGCTCACTAAATTCGAGCACAAGGAAGATGAGTTTGATGACCTGTTCTCCTCCGCCGAGTCAATCTTCCAGGTACAACAGCTAGCCAGGATGAGATATCACGACGACGGGTTGGTAGAATTCAACAAACTTAGAGAAGAGAGGTTGCAAACTCTGCCTCTAGATTTGTTAGCTACTACCCCGACGATTCAGTCAAGTGAGCCTGAGCAGCAGCTTACTAATGAACCTCCTACTACATCCGCAATCTATGAAGAAGTTCAGAGAAGAGAGCAGGAGGACCTCCGAAGAATAGAACAGGAAGAGGCACAGAGAAAAGAACAAGAGGAAGCAGAAAAGAAGCAACAAGAGAGAATAAGGGATAAAGAACAAAAAAGGCAGTAGGAGCAGAGCAGCAAAGAAATAAATGTGAATACTCAAGTGGATCCAAGATTTCTTGAAGAATGGCAACAATTCAATACAATTATAGGCAATCTTGAGACCTCAACGGATGCCCAAACATTCAAAGCTGCCGATACACAAGATACAGCATCACAGGAGGTTCCAAACAAAGGAACCAGCGGTCCACCCTCAAGTACAATAGTAGAAATAATTCCAAAGAACCCCTCCGATCAAATTGTTTTGCAAGTAGAGGACATTCCTCCACTAGATGTTTTCTATAGCCTGAAACACAGGACTGTGATAAAACTACAGCGGAAGAGAAGAAGGATTGATCAACCTTCTCTGTTCCCTGAACAAACAATAACAGCAAATGTGGTATGGAGAGAAGAATTTGACCCCTCCGATGACCTAACCAAGTTATCTCAGTATGCCGATGCCTATTCAGCAGCCACCATGGATAAGGCATCGGAGGTAAGCAATTTGTTGAAGGAAAAGGATCAAGTGTTTGCTTCATTACAAGCGCAGCTATCGGAAGAGCAGCAGAAGTCAGAACAGCTACAACAGCAACTATCCTCACAGCAACAATTAAACAACCAGCTAATAAAACAGTTGCATGAAGAGAAGCAGAGGATTGATTCGGGAGCAATTCAGAAACAGAAAGAACTATCCGAGGCATTGTCAAAGTTGAAGGCAATGAATGAACAGATGGCAAAGACAAAATATGAGCAAATTGCTCAATTATCAGCTCAGGTAGAAATGTTCAAGAGTCTTCCCTAGCCTGCTGAGTTTAGAGCAGAGGCAATGCAAATTAACAAGGCATTAATAACGCAAATAAGATTGTTATGTCATGAAATCGCCCAAGTTGAACCTTTATGTGACATAACATCATCCATAATAGATAAGTCAGTGGATGCCACGCAGGATTTAGAGCAAGCTGAAGACACTTTGACAGATTTTCTTACATGGCAGGACTCCAATGACGGAAAGGAAACAAACTTGCCCAAAATCTTAGAATCCCATAAGGAAATCCTATTCACAGAATGGCAGTCCCAATTAATGAAAGCAGAGAGAGTTGTTTGCCGATGCAATTCGGAGAGAGTTGTTTCCCGATGCAAGTTATCTACGAGCAATTTAATTGACTTGATCAATAACACTCTCTATTTATCTAACATGATTTCTCAATGTACACCAGGTAAATTATTATCAGCCAAGACATTGGAGTAGTCATGTCACCAAGAGCTAGAAAAGAATGGGAGATTGATCTCAGGAATTAAAAGTTTAACTTGGGACACCTATTGGTTGTTCCTAGTAAAACCATATAGCCAGAGAGCCACCCTCAAATGCCTGACGGATGCAATCGGGTGTATCATTCCCGATATACATGATGCCACCTATGCTGATCAAATCAATTCTCGTCTCAGCCGCCCTCAAGAAGTGGAACCAATGCTGGCAATATGCCAACTCAGGGCAAAAGGCAAACAGCCAGAATGATGAATCATTGCTTCCGACTACCAGATTGTTGTGGGGGAGATATTTAAGATCGGATTATACCAATTTAGTAGCATTTTAATTTTGTAGTTTGTTAGCTTAGTTTAGTATTTATAGACCCTTTCATGTATTTAGAAAGGGTTGTAAGTTTTTGTATATGACTTAAGCCTGAAGTTGCACTACTGTAATTCAGGCATATTCTTTTATGAAGACTGGATCAATCTTTCCAAATTTTGATAACGAAGCTTTGATGTGAATGTGCACTATTGCCTTTATTTGAAAGTATTTCTGAATCGAAAGAAGGAATTCAAATTGCGATTGGCATAGGGAATAATTCGCAGCTCATATGGTACTATTATCTATGTCTGAATTTATTCCTTTTATGTGAATTGTTGTTTGGTCATTTATGCTATTATTGAATATGTGAATGTGTTTCAACAGTAAACTTTATGCTTTCCAGTATTGGATGTTTACAGTTTGTTATCCTTTCAATCATGTACGTATCGGTAATATATAAGAGAAGTGTAATATTGTTTTATCAATTACTTCATTCAACTATTTGAACGAAGCAATTATCATTTAAATGAATGTCTTTGTTTATTGCATAGTGTCATCTATATGCCTATCAGCAAACATAGATCATTAAACGTTACACTTAAAGAATAGAAGCTTTCCGGGATAAAATAGTCATTTATGTTTTCGTTCATAGAATAAGTCCTCCATTTATGATCACTTATTTGAAAACCAATCATTTATTCACCCCCTTTTATTCACTATTGGGAAACTGGTCCCATTATATCCAGTCGGAGCCACCATACCAAACGGAAAAGGAGTTGTATTAAGGTCCGGACCGGGTGGTTATCCCCCGATGTTGATGTAACGATTTTCGGGGCATCAACAGATAGCTACCCATCTTAGTGGGACTAGTAGCTCTGAATGGACACTAGTTTTCCCAATAACACTAAGTCCAGCTATGGCTTCAAAAAATTATAACAATTCTTTATTTAAATCATGTCAAGGTTTAAGGGTGTGATATGACTTCTTATATATCTGAATGAGTCCTCTTAGACAAATGATGTAATTTTTACCCCCACTTTGCATGGGATGGATGATGTAATATTTGTTGTATTTCTATCATGTATAAACATTTGGTATATCCCCACTTGGTTGGGAGATTGATGTATGTATGAGTCATTGGTGATAGGAAGGTCATACTCACATAGTTGAGTTATAGAGTCATGTTATTCTCTTAGAAAATATATTTGTAGACTCAGGATGTACAATGGGGGAGTTTAATCAGAGAATTCAGCATGTGCCTAGGGGGAGCATGATCAATGTTTATATTCAGTTGTTCAAATATGAAAATCTTCATTTTGGTTAGCCCTTTGCACTTGATATCAAAGGGGGATAATATCTTGGTCTGGCATTTGCCCTTGATGTCAAAGAAGGAGAGTATTTTGGTGTTGCTTGTTATCTCTAACATTTTCTACAGCTTGAAGTAACCAACACCAATATGGTTGCAAGCAAGTCCAAAGGGGGAGATTGTTGGCATTATGATGCATGTGTTGTACTTGATGGTAACCCACTTATAGCAGAACAACTCACTTGTATATGGTAACTAGATGAATCTGCAGGAGAGATATCAGATGTGACAGAATACATGGAAGTTCAAAGGAATCTTTTCAGAATTAATATGGCAAATTACAGTGTAACAAGTCTATTCAGAGGTAACATGGCATTGGTAGAAGAATAGGATGATGGAACTAAGTTCTACTAATCAGAATAAAGAAGGTAAAGGAAAAGGATGATGTAAAGCAGTTTAAGAAGTATATGTGGGTCCACTTAGCAAAAACAACATATACACATTGGTTCACAGAACAAAAAGAGTGTATACGTATACACGCACTCCCAAAGGAAGAAAAGCGTGTACATGTTGGAAAACAAAGGTTTTGGTCCGAGGTATTTGGTCCAAAGTATTGTAGGTATTTGATCCAAGGTATTGGTCCTAATTGGTTTTGGTATGAGGTATTGACAAAGGATATAAGTATATAAGGAGGAGAAGATCAAAGGACTAAGTGCACAAGTAATGAATATCTTATAAAGTGTTAGATAAAAAGAAAGTGTGCAAGTGTATGGGTTTCTAAGGAATACTTCTATTTGAAGTATATTGTATGGTGGAGGGGCTATGTTTGTGATTTGGTCTGAAATACTTTGTGCACCGTTGGATCAGGATCATGAGACCTGAAATGAATCATTATTGAATGATCTGATATTAGTTGGGCTAGATATGATTATGTACACCTGTTTTATTCATTAAATGTTGTGATCTTGAAGTCCGGAAGTACAATGAAGTTATGAGTTAATGTTTGCATATATGTATGTTGGTTTGTCTCTACAAAAGCTTGTGTACACGTAGGTTCTACTCTTCAAAATAGTGTATACAAAAGAAAAGTCTCTTCTTCAAATCTGACTAATATATATGATCAATTTTGTTATTTTAATGTTGTCTGCCAATGAAGTCTTCTTAGATCTGAATGTAAAACTGAATACATAAGGAGTTTGGTTTCTAATTGATTAATTGTATAAGTGAGAAGGGTGATCTCTACTACTGCCTGTGTAAAGCTCTATAAATAGATAGTAGATGGTCAACATACTACTAGTTGGTACAAACTTGATTCAGAAATTTTATGTTTCAGTAGTCTTGAAGGTGTACACAAGTTTGATTACAGGAAGTAGCGTATACACGCATTTTGGGTTCAGTAAGGTAGTGTATGCATTTTGATGCATGATTTTTGAGGTTGCAACTAAGAATGATGATACAGGCTTCTGGCTTCAACACAGTGTTCTAGTGATAGTGATCTAATTGTAGCCTTCTACAGGTGGGTGCCTACATACTGGTATGAGTTTGCAATAGTACAAGATTGTAAATATATTTTCTTATTATTAAAAGAAGACAGAGATGACAGCAACAAGTGGTTTTCACCCACATTGGGTTTCCACCTTAAATCTTGGTGTTCATTTGTGTTGCTTATGTGTGATGGTTTATTCTATTTTTACTGCTCTGTTTAATAAGCTATTGATGCACTGGTTAAATATCAACACATGATAAATTATCTAAATCACGTATTTTCTGGGTGTACGCTGGTTTCTCTAATCATAGTTGTGTGTACACGCTATTTCACCTTACAGAAGTAGCGTATATAAATATGTTTCAAAAAATAAAAATTATTGATCAGATAATACTGATTCACCCCCCTCTCAGTATTATTTCCAATAATAACACCATTTTTCTTCAGAAAACGAAGGATGTCATAATTCAAGTGTCCAAATATAGCATGGCATAAAAGACTTGATGGAAATGTACATTCATCATAGTGAGAATTGTATGAGAAGTTATGTGCACATGCAGAGGTTCCTTGTAGCTTCAGAAGTCTTTCTTCTTCTATCCTCGCCATGAAAAGTGAGTGATATGATGATTTTTTGAACTCAATCTTGCCTTCAGATATATGAATGGAATGCCCTTGTTGCAGTATGTGGACCAAAGACTAGGCAATTTGATCGTGATGGTGCCAAGCCCTGATAGCTTAATTTTTTACTTGTCTGCAAAGTATACTACTCCATCAACATTGTCAGTGAATTATTCAAATAAACCTCTCCTAAAATTCATGTGGAAATTTTCTCCTGAATCAAGAAACCAATCATCTTTCCAAGAAGCATGTGAAGCATTAAACAAGTCTTCAGTTACTCCATTATTACAATGTACCACAACATAGTGAGTAGATTCAGGTGCTTTTTCTTTCCCTTTTTCATTGGTTTCACCTTTTCCTTCATTTATTTCTTGATCAATTTGGTCCCAAGGAAACTTACATGTGGATTCATCATGTCCATCTCTATTGCATCGTATGCAATGAAGATCATATTTTTCTCCTTGGAACTATCTTTCCCCCTACCTCTAAAATTCCTTCTTCGTCTTCCTCTTCATTGACCTCTTCCTATAGAAGAATCATGTGCATGATTCTTATCTCTATGTGCAAGACACACATCTTCTTCAAAATACTAAGGAGTTATCTTCTTCCCAAAAATTTTCTCTCTTAGCAAACTTCTTCTCAAGGGAGTCAAAGGTAGTCTCCTTAAGGTTTCCACTTGCTTTCAATGACTCAAGATAATGTGAATAGGTGGGATATAGTGCCTTGACATAAGAGATGAGAGGAATATCTATTTCAACACTAGTGGTTTTTATATCATTCATAATAGATCTTACTTCTAATGTTAAGGAGAGAGGGTCATCATTTTTTATTCAAGACTAAACAACTTAATCATCAATTGAACAACTTCAAGTTCATAGTGTGAGTCATACAATTCCTTCAATTTCGTTAAAGCTTCAAATGCATTTGCAACTGGTGAAATATGGTGACTCACCTCTTCATTTACTGATGCTTCAATCAAGGCGTAGGCCTTTCTGTTCTTATTTTCCCAAATGGAAATCTCCTTATCTGAAGTGGGATTTGCAAGTGCATTATAGCCTTCTCCTTCACAAACTCCTCTACACAACTCATTGAAATTGAGAGTGTGTTTTATCTTCCTTGACCATTCAAGATAGTTCTCTTTTCCTGAGAGAACTAATGCAACAATTGATATCAGTGAATGCATTTTAAAATATATGTATTGTGTAAAAAATGTATTATGCTTACAATATAGGGTAAAAAATATATATATATATATACAGAACACAGAGTTATTACTTGGGGGAGGGTTATATGGGGAAGGTGGTCTACGGGGGAGGGGTTATATGATGTAAGGGAGTCAATATGGAGGAGGTGAGATATGGCAGAGTCAAGGGAGGTGTTATATATTATAACTATCATCCACCACAATGTTATACCATTCAACGAGGAGTTATACCACCAATATATACCACAACACAGTCAACATATACGCAACATCGAGTTCACCACAAGGTAATGCCATTCAAAATACATATGCATTCACCATAAGAATACCATATGGACCCTTTAAAAAAATTCAACACAGAATATGTATCGAATATGCCTAGCTGCAATATATATTAAACATACCTACTTCACTCGCAACACTATCATTACATCTCAAACTTCCACGCAACATAGACCTCCTGGAACAGACTTTAAAAGATGTATTCTTTAAAGGTACCTTGATGCAGGACGATACCAAATTTTAGGACATCTCAAATTCCTACGATGGAGGTGAGTTTCAATGGTTGCATGTAGTTTTCCTCGGTCATATCCTCTCCTTCCTTAGCGAGGGAAGCGGCCAGAATAATCGAGCGTTGAGGTAGAATAGAGGTGGAATCCTCCCATAAATGAAGGTGAAAAGTTAGTTGGATATAAACACAGAAGCTAATATCTTAATGAAATCACAACCTTGCACAGAAAATAGAGTGAATTCAGAGAGGGCGGAAAAAATGAAAGTTGAGAACAGAAGAGAGAGGTAAGCGGAGAGCGTGAGAGTGGGGAGATTTTGAATGGCAAGCCAAATGTGCCAGTCTACAAAATATAGGTAGTAGGGAGTTACAAGGGTAGAAAGGAAACCAAAAATAGAGGTTGGGACCTGTGCTCTAATACCATGTCAGGCGAGGAGGTAACTCCTCAAAGAAAATTGTGTTTTTGCATTTAGATTGATCATAGATATATACATAGAGGGAGAGACCCTTGGGTTTCGTCTCCCAGTGTCTCTTCAACTTCTAATTCTCCTTATTTTCTTATTTACAATATTTACATGGATTCACCTAATCCCAAATATTAGGTGTCAACAACTATTTTCTCCTTTTCTTGTCTCTTCTTCTTTCCCACCTGCTAAAGTGGAATTTCTTTCATTTTTTTATTTTATTTTTCACTTTGTCACATGTCCTTGCTAGCCTATACTAATTAATTTTCCATTTATTTCCTTTTTCCTATTGCCAATGCTAATGCCAATTTCCATAGCTAATAAATAAGCAATTAATCACAAGTCCCATGACCTTGGTTTGATTTATTTACATGAAAACTTAACCAAAGGCTATTACAAACCCCCCCTAGGGGAACACCGTCCTCAATGTTTTATGACACTTATGAAAAACAAAACTGTCGAAAACATGATAACATACTGCTTATGGAGCTTTATAAACACAACCCAAATTAGTATTTACAATGATATACTACTTATTGGAGATTTATAAACACATCTCAATGTAGTATTCACACACACATATGTGTGTGTGTGTGTGTGTTTGTGTGTGTACATATACCAAAGCACATTTGCTTCAACCAAAAAATAAAGAAGGATATAAGGCTTACATCTCATTAGCCATCTCCTAGACAACTTCCTCGGGCCCAAAGTGCTTCCACTACACTTTAACTTGCTCTATTGCTCGGTTTCGAAGAATGAGCTTCTTCTACTATAGGATGCATTGAGGTTCTAGATGGAACTCTTCTTCTAGTTCCACCTACAATAGAGACTAATCAATCACATGATTAGCATCTCGTACATACATTTTAAGTTCATAAACATGAAAAAAAATCATGGTTTTCACTGATGGAGGCAAAGCAAGTTTGTATGCCAATGGTCCAATCCTCTCAAGGATGTCAAAAGGCCCACCATATCGAGGTGCCAACTTGGCACATGATCTAATATTTAACGAACTCTTCCTTGGCCTGATACATAGGTACGCATGCTCTCCAACCTAAAACTCCTTGAATACTCTATGATCATCTGCATAGCTCTTATGCCTATCTTTTGTTGCCTCCAAATTATTTTTGATAACCTGCATCCTTCTCAACATATCAAGTTCAATCAATACCCTTCTCACTAGATCACTCTAGCCAATAGGAGTATTACAACTCCACCCGTAGAGAGCCTCAACTAGACTCATCTTCAATGATTCCTAGTACCCATTATTATAAGAAAACTCCACTAACGGAAGATACTCCTCCCAATTCCTTTGTTGATGCATGACATACATCCTCAACATATCCTAAAGGATTTTTTTGATTCTCTCTGTCTATCCGTCTTTATTCAGATGATAAGTTGTATGAAGCCTAGATTTGTCCCTAAGCCCGCAAACATTTCCTTCCAAATTGTGGAAGTGAAATTGGCATCTCTATCTAATATAATCCTCTTGGGAACCCCATGAAATGTCACTATCTCCTTAATGAATATTTTAACCACTTCACCTATTGATTAGTAGACTTTGTTGCAATGAAGTGAGCAACCTTTCTCAACCTTTCAACCACAACCATGGTGGAGTCATGTTTCCTTGATTTCCTTAAAAAACATGTAATGGAATCCATGGAAATGACCTCCCATTTCCATTTTGGAATCACAATAGGCTACAAAAAACTAGTTGGATGCTTGGATTCAACTTTCATCTATTGATAGTCCAAGCACTTGGAAACAACCTCATCCAATTTTTTCTTCAAATTATGCCAATAGTAGAACTTCTTTATAACTATCAAATTCTTCTGGTATCCTGGGTGGCCTAAATATGGCTTGACATGAAACTATCTCAAAATAAGCTTCTTCATTCACCACTATCAAACACATAAATCATGTTGTTGAGTCTAATCAAGTCATATATCGTCAGGTGGAACTCCTCATCCTTATCACCTTGTTGTTGCAATATCTACTTCAGTTGTTGGAACCTCTCATCATGTTTCCCTGCATGTAATATTTAATCCTGCAAATATATTCCATAAGAGATCACTATTTAAATATGATTAACATGTACTCTCCTAGTGAGAGCATCTGCAGCCCGGTTCTCTTTGCCTTTGATATACCTAATCTCAAAATCAAACTCACTGAGTGTAGCCAACCATCTAGCTTGTCTTACCTTCAAATCAGGTTGGTCAAACAAGTACCTCAGTCCACTATGATCACTCATAAAAATGAACCTCCTGCCAAGGAAATAATGTCTCCACATCTCCAATGCATGAATGATAGCTTCCAACTCAATATCATGAGTCACATAATTTTTTTCATGTTCATTCAAATTTTGTGATTCATAGAAAATGACCTACCCTTCCTGCATTAGGAGTCCACCCATTCCTTCCTTGCAAGCATATGTACAAACCACAAAGTCCTTATCAAGATCTACAATCCTCAAAATCAGAGCATTAGTAAGCAATTATTTCAACTGATCAAAACTAGCTACACACTTAGCCGTTTATTCAAACTTATTTCCTTTCCTCTTAAAAGATGTGATAGGATATGGAATCTTAGAGAAATTCCCAATGAACCTCCTATAATAACCTACTAGTCCCATGATTGATCTGACCTCATTCATATTATTCAATGTAACATCCCCGGTTAAAATTTCATGTAATAAAGTTAATAAAGGAAAAATAAGACCAAGGTCATGGGACATGTATTCCAAGTTGAATTGGTAAAGTATTTGAAAAGGCACAGAGGCATTAATTGGCATATTATTTATGAAAATAAAGGAAACTAGGAGAAAATGGAGGTGAAATGTCACAGGTTGTATGTGAGGAGGAAATTGAAGGAAAATTAAGGAAAATGAAGAAATTAGAGACATCAATAATAAAATACATCATAGCATCAGTTTGTAGCCTTTTTTCAATTCAGTTTTGAAGTTAGTTTCAAAGAGGAGAAGAGAACCAAGAGGAAAAGGAAAGAAAGCAAGAAAAGGAAGGACAAGGAAAGCAAAGGGAAGTAAGGATCAAGCAAGGAAAGGTTGGATCAAGCAACTTCAAGAGGAATACGTGTAGGTAATAGATTACATGTATGGTTTCCTAGATGGTTTTGGCATGCATGGAATATGCATGTGTGTATTTTGGTTTATTTATTGCCGTTGGCATGGATTTTGTCAGGTTTTGACAGTGGCTTCATCCTTGTCTTTCCATTTTCAAATAGCCATGGTGTGATGGGATTATTTCTTGGTTGATATTTGGATTTTCATAAAGTTTTAGATCAAGGTGATGTGGTCTCGAGAAAATCCCGAGGGTTGGGGGTGGAGATGGTTTTCTCCTGGAACCCCTCAACAGGTGGGTGGCAACATGAAAATTCCTCAAGGGATAGTGAAGTAATTATAAGGCATCCAAGCTTGGCTTGGTTTTGTCATCTCAGGACTAGTTTAGGTGAGATCGCGACATGGTAAGGGTGGAGGTGGTTAACCTCCGGATTTCCTTGGTTGTTTATGGATGTTTTTATCCCATGAGATCCCACATTCATGCTTGGAATATGGCACGGGGGTGATTGTTTGAAAGAAAGATTTGGTTTACCCCAATCTATGGTTGAGTGGTATGGGAAGTCCCTGACTTGGTTGGATTTTTCATATGGTCAATAAGAGTTAAGTTCCTCTTGTTTTGATGAGTAAATATACTTGATATTATGTGTATTCAATGGTTGTTCTATCATTATTATTTATCTAATTATATGTTGGTTATAAGCATGGTTAATTGAGAGATCTAAATATGGCTCTTATCACATTTCACTTAATGAATTTTTGGTTAATGAATGCATGACCTAATTGGTGTTATAAAAACTGTTGTGAGAATGTTATATACCTAAGGGGGATAATATGGCGTACCAAGGGAGGTGCCCAAGGTAATAATGTAATAATGGGATGGGCCATAGTAATAAATAAGGTGGTTAACCCATATCATGTAAGGCACCACAAGTAGTTAGTATTAATGTAATGGGCCGATGGCATTAGTGGATGGTATGAGGGAACCATGGTAATGATCCATGGTATTGTATGTATGAGGCCTATATAGAGGCTAGAGACTCCACATGGGAGATTGTGAAGAGTGTCAAGGATTATTGTATGAACAAGCATATGGCTTCTGGAGTGTTCTCCTTCCTTCAGGAGTGAATGTATGGTGTTGCCCTACCTTAAGGGTTTGATATCAATAAAGAAGCATTTCTATCTTATTTCTTGGGTTTATTTCTATTCTCTTATATTCTCTTATAAGAGCTACAACAATTGGTATCAGAGCTTTTTGCCCTACCTTAAGGGTTTGATCAATAAATATTCATTTCATATTATTTATGGGTTTATTTGCATCGTCTCATACTTTCTTATTAGATCTATAATATTTCTAGATTAGATCTATAACAATTGGTATCAGAGCTCTTTCTTGGGCAAAAAAAAGTGGAGAATTTTTTTTAATTTTTGCAGGATTTCGGGGGCGGCGAGTTTGCAAATCAGATCTGTATGTTTTTTGTCCAAGATCTGAAAAATTTAATTGCAGATCTAGATTCTATGTGAAAAAATACCTGTTTTCAAAAAAAAAAATCGGTTGAATCGGTGTCCGAATGAAGGAGATATTGCTGATCTAAAAATCAGTGGGGTTGCAAACAATTTTTCACGGCAGCGAGTTTGCGGCGTAGATCTGGAAGTCCTGGTGCAAGATCTACAAGATCTAATTATATATCTAGAATATTTGTGAGAAAACACCTAATTTCAAAAAAAAAATTAGTCGAATCGGAGTCCGGATGAGGGAGATATCGCTGATTTAAAATCAGCTCTTTTTTCAAAAATTTTGGGTGACGGCGGGAGAGTAGCAGCGCAGATCTGGAATTCTAGTGCCTGGATCAGGATTTCTATCACATGGGCAAATGCAGAATGATTGTTCCATTTCTGAAAATAGGTCATAATATGGATTCTGAGCAATATTGACGGAATTGTGACAAATTCAAATTTTCACCATTTTTTTTCAAAACCCTCTTTATGGCTTCTAGCAAGGTTCTATTATTTACAGGAAAAGATAATGGTCCTACTATTGAAGAATACATTAAAAAATAGAAGTGGTTATAGAACAACCATTGGAAATTGTGGGCAGTGGCGCAATTTAGAGATGAGGCGGCCACATGGTGGGGATTACTTAACCAAAAGAAGTGTTCCAACCTGCCCGATGAAGAATTCGAAAAATTACTTTTAGACAGATGGTCTCATGCCAGAAAACAAGATAAGGAGAAACATGTGGATCTATTTCCTACTGGTATATCCTTATTACAGGTTCATGGATTGATTCAGAAAGAGAAGATCATTGTCTCTATAAATCCTAGTTGCAAGCATAATTTTATCAATGCTAATTTGGCAAAAAAATTGCAAGTTCCAACAAAACACACTGAAAATACACAAGTTGATGATGAGAATGTTCAAGTGTACAAGGATTTGAAGATTTCTATGGATAAGTATGTGTTGCATAGTGATTTTTATGCTTTAGATATGGATAACATAGATGTTGTTTTGGGATACCCTTGGATGGAATCAGTAGGTACTATCAATATTAATGTACAGAAGAAATTCCTTAAGCTCTCGTATAAAAAGAAGAAAATTACATTACAGGATATTTACATTAAAAAACAGGTAGAATCCAAGGAGGCTGAAGCAGAAGACGTTCCAGGGTATGACATATTAGATGATGAGCTAGTGATGATAGAAAATCAAACACAAACAGAGGCTGAAGTAGAAAATGTTACAAGTGTTGATACATCAGAGGAGGGCTCAGTGGTTGAAGTCATATTGGAAAAGAAGACACCACAACAGGCACCATATTAAGGTGAATTAAAGAAAAAGACACCGTGGGTTAAAACTTCAACATATCATCACCCACATCACCCTGCAAGACAACCATCAAGATGGAAACCAAGTAGTCATAACCCCTGTATGATGGATAGCGAGGAGCGAAGATCCACCTACTACACATCAACACAGAAGAGTTGCCACGGTCAACTTCCATATCAAGCGAGTGAAGCACTAGCGAGATCGAGGGTTCACCTTTCTCTTGGATGGCTAGATGCACGTGCATGGTACCAGTGGACTACTCTTTTGAGTAGATCTTATTATTTTTGTTCTTCCCATGTTTCGGGGATGAAACATGCTTAGGGGGATGGAATGTTATATACCTAGGGGGATAATATGGGGTACCAAGGGAGGTGCCCAAGGTAATAATGTAATAATGGGATGGGCCATAGTAATAAATAAGGTGGTTAACCCATATCATGTAAGGGACCACAAGTAGTTAGTATTAATGTA
>APFE030113987.1:55690-72258 GCA_000404065.3 Pinus taeda | reverse complement strand
TGCCACCCTAGCACTCTAGCATTTCTTAACATTGCCAAGCATGGATTGTCACTCCTCCTCAGCACACTTGTAACTCACTGACACTCCCTATCACACACTCTTATTCATTCATTTCCATAAATTATGACCTGGTGCTCCCTTGTATTTCCCTAGCACTCCCTAGCACTCGTTGGCACACCTAGGACTCGTTGACACTCACTGTCACACATTCTTATTCATTAATTTACATGCATTTGAAACTAGTGCTCCCTTGTGTTTCCCTAGTACTTCATAACAATACATGGCATGCATTGGCATACCCTAGCACTTGGCACATCTTGGCATGTTTCCCTGGCCTCTAGCACGTCTTGGCACTGCTTAGTATACCTTGTCAGCCCCTCCGTAGCACGCCTGGATCTCACTGAAACTTCATGTCATAAGCTCTTAATTGTTCATTTGCATGTATTATTTTGACCTAGTGCTCTGTTATATACCTAGGGGGGATAATATGGGTACAAAGGGAGGTACCCAAGGTAATAATGTAATAATGGGATGGGCCATAGTAATAAATAAGGTGGTTAACCCATATCATGTAAGGGACCACAAGTAGTTAGTATTAATGTAATGGGCCCATGGTATTAGTGGATGGTATGAGGGAATCATGGTAATGATCCATGGTATTGTATGTATGAGGCCTATATAGAGGCTAGAGACTCCACATGGGAGATTGTGAAGAGTGTCAAGGATTATTGTATGAACACGCATATGGCTTGTGGAGTGTTCTCCTTCCTTGAGGAGTGAATGTATGGTGTTGCCCTACCTTAAGGGTTTGATATCAATAAAGAAGCATTTCTATCTTATTTCTTGGGTTTATTTCTATTCTCTTATATTCTCTTATCAGAGCTACAACAATTGGTATCAGAGCTTTTTGCCCTACCTTAAGGGTTTGATCAATAAAGATTCATTTCATATTATTTCTGGGTTTATTTGCATTGTCTCATACTTTCTTATCAGATCTATAATATTTCTAGATTAGATCTATATCAGAGAAGGCATAAACCCTTCTTATTAAATCTTAGATAAGTTTTCAGATCCTTATGTTCAGATATGCATTCAAGACATGTGAGTTACATGTTCACCATGTGTTTGATGGATTTTCAATCCCGGTTGGGAGGGTTCAAGTCAATTCCTGGTTCGATGTTTTGTTTATAATATTTGTTTCTATGTAATTTATCATTTCTCAAACTTTCACCGAGTTCTAGGAAGAGGCCTGAGTCCTGACCCTAAAAACGTGACACAGAATCTAGGGTCACTAGCTCAGAATTACTTGAAGATGTCCCCATTTGTTGGCATGCCCTTATTGTGGGAGTGACTGGAGGGTGTGGGTCACATCCATGCTCATGTCATGGGAGAAACTAAGGCTCTAGGTTAGTGAAAAAGAGAGTCATCTCAAGGGTTGGACACCTGGAGGGGTTAGGTTTCTGCTGGAAATCGTGTAGCACCTGATGGACGTCAATAAGGTCTTAAGTTGTTGAATTCATTTCCTTAAGGTCATTTAGGAGCTTGAGTCTTATCATAGTGACCCTCAACTCATATTTTCCCTGGGAAAACTGGTGAAAGTGGGTAAATGTGGGAGGTGGTGGGTTACAGAGTGGTGTAAGAGCAGGTTCTGTTCACTTTGGGTGATGTCTGGTTTATGTTCTCTTTGGGTGATATCTAATACCATATAGTGGTATCAAAGCATGGTTCAACTCTTGGACTGGATGGGCTAGATGCATGTTTTTATGCATGCATTTTCATGGTTAAGGTTTTCATGCATGAGGTCATTGCATGTAGTTTATGTCATCATGATGTTATTGGTATGTTATGAGGCTGGTAATTTTTCCAAGATTGTGCAAGAGATGCAAATCATCAGAACAAGTTTGCAGCATTATATCTCAGGGTAAGAGAAAATTTTCACAAAAGTTCATATGTTGGGCATGCAGGTATGTTAATTAATGGTTATTATGAGCATTAGGGTTATGTACATGATTTTCATTTTATTTTTGTTATGGTTATATGCATGATAGATGTTAGTTGATCAGTGTGGTCTTATGCACATGCATCAGATAGTCATAATAACTTGTGGTTATATGCATTGCGGTCATATGCATGATGATTATGGTAATTACATTTATGATCTTGATATTACATGTATCATGCTAATTTTGATTAGCCTATGTAGATGGTTATGGTTACGATATCCAGGTACGAATTGATATATTTTTGATATTTTTTCGTACTAATTTGGACTAACTTGTGCAGATGTGATAGCCTCCCCTAAGATACATTGAGGTGTGAGTTGGTTATGTTGTCTATAGGGTGTTTGAGTGTTTGGTTTCTATTATGTTGTTTATATGTTTCTTGAATGTTTTATTAATTGCATGATATTAGTATGTGCCTATGATATCACATGCAAGAATGGTCTTCTTTTAATATGGTTGTAATAACATTTTATGTGTTGAGACAGTTGATATACGCTTGAGTGAAAGTGGGTGCTAGTTATAGTATTATGATTAATGATTGTGAGTTGAATGTTGATTATGACATGATTCTTAGTCTTAGTAGGTGTTTATTTCAAATTAATATATATGGGGCCTTAATCTTTGGAATGTGTGACTGACATGTGTGAATAGTTGCAGGGAAACATGCTTGGCATTAGTGTGACAAGGTAACAGTTGATTTTTTTATATAACTAATAGTGGGTTGATGTGATAGCACATAGTAAGACTCAATTTCATCAAGGAAAGGTAAGAGAAAGCAAGTGGGTGAGAATTCCTTTTTATATGTTTGGAAACCACAACTCCAAATGAATGGGTACTTTGCATGAATATAGGAAGTCTTCTTAACCTTTATTTTTCCTGACATTATGTGGATATGTGTCATAGCCATGAACATCTATTTGGTAGGTATATTAACTAGTTTCTATTTATAGTTGGATCTGTCAAGGGAATTGAAGACCCTTGAGAGATGGCATGGATGTGTTCAGTTATAAGGTCACATGATTGGCATAGAAAGGTAAGGTAACCAGTATA
The DNA here is from genome assembly GCA_000404065.3 of Pinus taeda. Lineage (NCBI taxonomy): Eukaryota > Viridiplantae > Streptophyta > Pinopsida > Pinales > Pinaceae > Pinus > Pinus taeda. The sequence goes on along the minus strand of APFE030113987.1, from coordinate 69,205 downwards.
TTGTTATGTTTATTTATACACTAACAATTATTTGCTTATTGCAGTATGATGCATGAGATTGTGTGGCAAAATATGTTTCCATCGAAGCTTAGACAAGGATCAGATTGAGATTTCCTTTGGAAGCATTGGGAACCCATGGGGATTAGGTCATAGTGTATGTTGAAGTTTCGCGCTTTCGGTATTTTGTGATTTGGTTGTGCTTGGTTTGCAGTTTTGTTTGTGTCTGGTGCATGGTCGTGCCACTTTTTTTATGATGTTGTATTGTTGACTTTCCATGGTGTTCTTCCTATTTGTTTTTTATCTTTCCTTTTATGTTTTGAGGGTCTTGCGAATTGGTTTGGGAAAGAGGAATTTAATGGAGCTCGGGGAGAGATGAATGAAACTCGACATGTAATGTAAGACTCGAATGAAACTCGGTTCATGCATAAGGGCAGTTGAAGGCAACAATATAACAACTAGTTGGATTGGTTGGGTCCATTGAGGTAAATGGACGGTGCTAGGGCAGTCATGAGAAAGGTAATCATGAATGGTAAAATTAAATGGATTTGAGTGTCAGATGCCTTGGCTAAGTTGGGAATTGTTGTTCTCAATGCTGTGCATGATGTGCATGGATAAGGGAGTTCTCGTAACCTTGACCTTATGATATCTGGTAATTATGTTGGGATTATGATAATGTTGATGTATGTATATGTATATAGGTATGTATGTATGCCATTGTCTGAGAGGGTCGTCAAGGATCATAATGGTTTTATGCTAATGTTTATAGGTTTTCATGTATGTATGTCATTGTCTGACAAGGTCATTAGGAATCATTCTTGTGGAGGAATGATTGCTTATGTAGGTGAATGGCATGAAGATGTTCCTGGACTCAAGTGGTCATAGTAGCCTAGAAAAATCTATGATGTTAGTATCATGTGGATATAAATTGATATTATGTGATTATACTATGTCTATTTTTATGTTATGGCAAGTAATGCTAAGGGATACATCAGCAGAATAAAAGGAGCGTGATCTATGACATGTTGGGACAAGCATGGATAGTGGAAAGACATTCGAGGATAGGCTGCTTGGTACAGACAGTGTGATCTTTGCATGTACAATACTACTATTTTGTATCTATTTTACATGATGTACCTATGGTGTTGTATGCATGTTTCATATATAGCATTATGTGCCTATTCTATATGTGATATTATGTACATATAGTGTTGTGTGCATGTTGCATATATGGTACTTTGTACATATGGTGTTGTGTACATGTTGTTTATGTGGTGATACATACATATGGTGTTGTGTACGTGTTTTATATGTGGTGATATGTACATATGGTGTTGTGTACATGTTGTATATGCAGTCCTATGTACATATAGTGTTGTGTATGTATTGTATATGCGGTGTTATGTACATATGGTGTTGTGTACATATTATACATGTGGCGTTGTGTGCATGTGGCATTGTGTGCATGTGGTGTTGTGTACATGTTGTGTAGGTGATGTTGTGTACATTGGGTGTTATGTACATGTTGTGCATGTGGTGTTGTGTACACGTTGTGCATGTGGCACTTTGTACATGTGGTATTGTGTACACGTCATACATGTTGTGTTGTGTGTGTTTAGTACTGTGCTACAGGTATTGTGTAGTCGTTACATCTCGATGTGTGTTTTATTGGTATTGTACTATATTTCCTTTTATGTATTGTGTTGTACACTGGGTGTAGGTGTATGTGTCATGTTGTACACCATGTGTAGATGTATGTGTGGCATTGTACATCAGGTGTAAGTGTATGTGTTGTATTGTACACTGAGTGTAGGTGTATTTGTCGTGTTTTACACCAGGTGTTGGTGTATGTGTTGTGGTGTACACTATGTATGTGTATGTGTTGTACAATGTGATGGGACAAACATATATGGGACTCTCTAGATGTCCTTGTTGTTCCTATTAAGGGTTGAGGTGGTTTAGTCTAGGGATACCCTTGTTGCCATTAAGGGTTGAGGTGGTTTGGTCTCAGGATACCCTTGTTGCTATTGAGGGTTGAGGTGGTTTAGTATCTAGATGCCCTTGTTGTTGATATTGAGGGTTGAGGCAGTTTAGTCTCGGGATACCCTTATTGTTGATATTGAGGGAGGAGGTTGTCTACACTCTGGATTCCCTTTTTTCTTAAAGAGAAGACATTGGGTGCTTGTCGGTTTTGGAAATAGATTCAGTGTGTGCATGAAAAGGATAAAGAACAAAGGAAAATGTAAAGAACCATTTGAAAGATAAGTATAAATATTTTATTTCAGTTTTAGCTATGCATGTGATCTATGATTCTGATTTATGATGGTTGTGGGTTGAGCTAATCGGATGTGATATGTTTATAAATGATGATTTAGTCAAAGATATGGTTTGACTTGTTATGACATGAAGGAAACAGAATTGCAAGTGTATTTATTGACAGGCCACCAATGAGGTATGATTTAAATTTATTTCAATTCCTTTTTAGTCTAATGGAAATTATGTGCTTGGAATAGGAAAGCATGGAAATGCCCAAGTTGGGTTGTTGAAATTGATTGCAAGCATTAGTAGTAGTTGTAAAAGGAATTGTAATAGGAAACAATATGTTGGTAAAGCATTCAGGAATAGGGCAATTGTGGGACACCGGTACCCTATAGTGTCCATTGATTTCCATGAGCATGTTATGACCAATATGATGGTTTTGAGGTAGGGATATGCCTTGGTTTTTGTACCTTCCAATGCAAGGAAACCTTGCCAAAGGATGAACCACTCAGGATAGTGGATGTCAAGGAACTTGGAAGGGGGGTGACTGCACAGAAGGGGGTGACCAAATTTCTTGAGGGACTGTGTAGCAAAGAAGGGAAGGCCAGGGGATGGATTTTTTTTTGTTATTAGCATTTCCAAATGGAATCATATGCACATTGGGAGTGTGCCCTGGAACAATGAGCCGGTAATTGTTCATTGAGAGAATAGATAGCGCAAGGATTGTAGCACTGGACATTGGATGTAGGTTTTACATTGGTAGTGGATTCTAGAATTCCTAGGAAGGAGGTGAATCCTGGTATTAGTTTGAGGGTGGAGGTGTGAGCCTCTGGATTCCCTTGTTGTTGATGTGGGCATCGTATCCTTTTATACTTTAGTTGAGAAAATGTGCATATGTCTATATTATTGTAAATATTGTATCGATCTAGATTTATAAAGCTCCATGAATAGTATGGTTATTTGTTGGTTGAAGCAATTGTGCATTACTATATGTGGTTTATATTGTAAATATTGTAATGAGTTGTGTTATAAAGCTCGATTACATAGTATGATTGTCTTGTTTTTAGTAGGTTGTTCATTGTAAATACTGCAACAAGTTGAGTTATAAATCTATATGGGAAGTATGTTTTGGTTTTAAGTGGCCTTGCTAGTTATAGGTGTCAATGAACACTAAGTATGGTGTTCCCCTAAGGGGGAGGCATTTGTAACAACCCTGGGTTAAATTTCATCTAACAAATTTAATAAAGGCAAAACAAGACCAAGGTCATGGGACACATATTCCTAGATGAATATTGGGAAAAATGTCCTAGTGGAAATCACTTGTTTTGTTTATGGATAAGGGAAATTGGCAAAGGAATCGGTAAAGGCTTTGAAAAGGAAAAGAGGCATTAATTGGCATATTATTTATGAAAATAAAGGAAATTAGGAGAAAAGAGAGGTGAAAGGTCACAGGTTGCATGTGAGTAGGAAATTGAAGGAAAATGAAGAAATTAGAGACATCAATAATGAAAGACATCAGAGCATTATTTCGTAGCCTTTTTTCTGTTTAGTTTTGGAGTTAATTTAAGAGAGGAGAAGAGCACCAAGAGGAGAATGAAAGAAAGAAAGAAAAGGAAGGACAATGGAAGCAAGGATCAAGCAAGGAAAGGTTGGATCAAGCAACTTCAATAGGAATACTTGTAGTAACAGATTGCATGTATGGTTTCCTAGTTGGTTTTGGCACGCATGGAATATGCATGTGTGTATTTTGGTTTCTTTGTTGTTGATGGCATGGATTTTTCCAAGTTTTGATAGTGGTTTCATCCTTACCTTGTAATTTCTGGATAGCCATGGTGTGATGGGATTCTTTCTCAGTTGAGCTTTGGATTACCGAAAGGTTTTGGATCTGAGTGAGGTGGTCTTAGGAAAATCCCAAGGGTTGCTAGTGGAGATGGTTTTCTCCGGGAATCCCTTAATAAGTGGGTGGAGAAAGGAAAATTCCTCAAGGGATGGTGAAGTATTCTGAGGCATCCAAGCTCGGTTTGGTTTTGTGATCTTGGGACCAGTTTAAGTGAGATCACGACATGTTGAGGGTGGAGGTGGTTAAGCTCTAGATTTCCTTGGTTTTTTATGGATGGTTTGCCCCATGATATCCCACACTCATGCTTGGAATATGGCACAAGGATGATTAACTGAAAGAAAGATTTGGCTCAGCTCAATCTATGGGAAGGTGGTACGTGGAAGTCTATAATTTGGTTTTCTTTTCAATATGGTTAATAAGAGTTAACTTCCTCTTGTTTCAATGATTAAATTCACTTGGTATTGTGTGTCTTAAATGGTTGTTATATCATTGTTATTTATTTGGTTATATGTTGGTTATAAGCATAGTTAATTGACAGATCTAAGTATGGATCTTATCACATTTCACTCAATGAATGTCTAGGTAATGAATGCATGACCTAACTAGTGTTATGATAGTTGTTGTGAGAAGAAATATACCCTTTTAGTTAAATCCCAGATAAGTTTTCAGATCCTTATGTTCAGATATGCATTCATGACCTCTAGTTTGCATGTTCACCACATGTTTGACAAAATGTCAGTCATAGTTGGGAGGGGTTAGGTCAAGTCCTGGTTCAAGTTTTGGTTTATAATATTTGTTTCTATGTCATTTACCACTTTTAAAAGTTTCACTGAAATCTGAGCATAGGCATGAGCCCTAGCCCTGAAAAAGTGGCACAAAATCCAGGGTCGTTGGCTCATAACTAGTTGAAAAAGTCCCCCAATCGCTAGCATTCTCTTGCTATGGGAGTGATTGGAGAGTCCCAAGCACATGCATTGCCATGTCATGGGAGCTACTGAGGTTGTAGGTCAATGTAAAAGAGAGTCATCTCAGGGGTTGGACACATGGAGGGGTTGGGTTTCTCTTGAAGGTCCTATACCACCTAATGGAATTCAGTAAGGTCTTAATTTGTCGAATCCAATTTCTTAAGGTTATTTAGGAGGTTGATTCTTATCATAGTGAACCTCAGCTCATATTTACCCTGGAAAAACTAGTGAAAGTGGCTAAATGTGGGAGGTGGAGGGTCACATTCAAAGTTGGCAACTCCATGATAGCCTTAATTTTATTTGGATCCACTGTTATCCCCTCCTCGGAAATAATATGCCCCAAGTAATGAATTTGAGACTGAAAGAAGCTACATTTGTTGAGCTTGGTATACAACTTATGCTCTCTCAACAATATCAATATTACTTCAAGATGCTCTACATGCTCTTCCTCATTCTTCAAATATACCAATATATCAAAAACAAATACTATCACAAACTTATCTAGTTCAAGGGCATAAAAAATTGTTCAGCATACACACGAATGTGGTCGGAGAATTGGTAAGACCTAATGGAACCACCACAAACTCATAGTTCTCATACCTTGTACAAAATGTAGTCTTATAGATGTCTTCTTCTTTGATGTGCACATGATGATATCCTGATCTCATATCAATATTTGAAAATATTGCAACTCCCTTCAGTTGATCAAAAAAATCATCAATCCAGGGCAATGGATACATGTTCTTTATAGTCACTTTGTTCAGCTCCCTGTAATCAATGCACAATTTGAGAGTACCTTTCTTCCTTACAAACAAAACTAGTGCACCCCAAGGAGATATACTTGGCCTTATGTATCCCTAAACAAACATCTCTTTAAGCTGCAACTTCAATTCCACCAACTCGAGAGTGCTCATCCTATATGGTGCCTTATATTCTGGTGTTGCTCCAGGCATCAAATAAATAGAGAAATCCACCTCCCTATGTAGAGGTAGATCTATAGTATTTGTAGGAAACACATACTGAAATTTTCATAAGATAGGATACCTCCTCAAGACTTCACCATCCTCACCATCCAACCCCTTGCCACTAGAAATATGTATAGCAAACAATAAACATCATTTTCTGCGACCGACTTCCATTTGCACCATTAATATTTTCTTCCTACCTATCTCCATGATTAGTCTACAGGTGTCCATGCTTCTGTAAATATGAAAGACATTGAAGGATGACTACATTTACTCAACTTGCTTTTCTTAAGACTTTGAAAGTCTTTCATGTGCTTCAATCAACCTCTCATTATCTATTTTATAACTTATGATTTTTTCCCTCGTGCTTATCAATGTGTTTTCTAGATTATGATAGTCTCCCTCTCCTTGCTGCCCAATTTATTTCTCCCAACCCACTAATTTCTCTTCTGGTCTATATTGTGAGTCATATGAACTGTAATCCACCATTTTTCTCTTCATCACTTGGCCTTTTATTTTCCTCCAAGAAACCATTGTTAGATAAAATAAAAGGCACAATCAAAACATTAACTCAATTTATTGTTGGCGAGGCTATTACATTTTCACAAGTCAATCTAGATTAACATGATACATAATAACATCACAAGCATATCATGTGTTTGGATATAATAGCAATAACAATAAATGGCTAACGTGCATGCATGATAAACGTATAGACAACTGACATGCAAGCATAACAATCTACATTTACCATGAGGTCCAGTGCCATGAACCTGCTATGATACAACTTTGTAACACACCACCTCACATTTACCCACTTTTACAACTTACCAAGGTGATGAGCCTCGGTATTGTAATAAGAATGCAGCAACTCCCAAGGCTACTGACTTTAATTATCAACCCGAGGTTCATACAAACTTAAGAGGTATCAACACTATATGTGCAACATACAGTGTGTCCTTCCTTTGATGTCATGATGTAATGGAGTGCATGTATTGAATTCAAATCCTAAACTAATTGCAAAAAATGAGATGTTTGAAATGGAACCTTAACCTATTGCAAGAAAGAAATTACAAGGAAAAAAACCTATTCTAATTGCATAAACATCAATAACTAAATGTGAAATAAACCTAGCTTAACCCTATTTATCACATGTGATGATTTAAACTAACTAAGCATGAAATATGATCTAGAGAGTACTAAATGTTGTGTGCATGTGTAAATATAAAAGAACTCATTTTTTTAAATCTTTTTTCTTTATAAATGCAAACGCTAATCTTTCCTTGATCTTTGGCAGGGTAGACAAGTGTGGAGAAAGAGGGTTAAAATGGTGTTGATGGTGTGGAGGTAAAGTAGAGGCCTAATCCCAGCTTCAATGATGGTTTTTCTTTATTCGGGCTCAAAAAAGGCTTTCCTACAGGATGCTACAGGATTTCCTACAGGATCCCCTAATTTACTATAGGATGTTACAGATTTACTATACGAAATTATAATTCATCGAATGAACAAGAAAATCAAATCCAAATTGGATGGGACAGATTTTTTTATTAAATAGGATTTCTTAGGTCCCCATTCCAAGTGCAATCACTCAAAAAAACCTCTGTAAACCCATGCTAAAAAATAGAAAAACATTACTAGTCGAAAATCTAGAAATTCGAAAACTAGTGAGCTAGTAAATCTAAAAAATGACTAACCTAATCAAGTGAAAATGCAGTGGGGTAATTTTTGTTATGAACTAGAATTTTTTTGTGATCTAATGCAAGTGGAACCAACTTGATTGAAGATCATTAGCATGCTTTAAAAAATAGCATAAATTTATTGTTCTTTGCCACAAAGGAGTTCTAGAAATCTAGATTTGGGAATAAGAAAGCTAATCCAAGTAGCTCCATTATTACTATGACCTTCCAAAAATTTTCCAAGGATGAAATTATTCTTTTGATCCTGCAAAAGAACTTACATTAACCATTTAACTCAATCGTACAGCAAGAAATCATTAATACTAAATGCAAAAGTAGAAGGAAATAAAAACAAGAGATGCATGTGAATAAGAAATGAAAAGAAGGAAAGAAAATAATACAAAAGGGCTCTGAGGCTCTTGGGATGGCCAAGCCCAAGGAAACTCAGAGACCTTTGGAGGAGAACAAGATTTAGAAGCTGAACATGACACCAATCTTCATTATTTTCATCAATACAATTACATCCGTGCAAGAAAATACAATGGAGCTGCAGAAATATGAGTTCTCTCCACAAGAACACTAATGAAAATCTCCCCTTAGAGGAAAATTCGACTTGATACTTATACAAAATGATTAGGAATCATTCCCCATGAATGGAAGAAGCTTTCCCCACCAAAATCCCTTGATTAGTGGATCTGGTCCCCAATACTAGGAATTTGCATTAAATGGCAGGGAACACATTCCTAGATTTTCTCAATCATTGGAGTTCCACAATATATGCCATAATTCCATAATATCTGGTTGATTTATTATTTAATAGTGATCCTCCTGTAGTAAGGAGTAAGTCCCTAAATTATCTCCTCCTCCAAATCTTCATAATTTTCCCAATATTCTCATAATATTCCACAAAAATAAATAACATTAGGCACAAATATGAAATTAATCATAAACTTTCCTAATGAATATATTAAAGTTAAAAATACATTATCTAATGCAAAAAGAGCGGTTTAGTGTGCTGAATGATGGTCATAGGCCTTAATTTATGTTTTAATTTAGATTCATGGGCCTTAATTTATGTCTAATTTAAAGGCCCATCATACCCCCCTGTTGAAAGTGTTCCTCATCCTCTGAGCAACTTAGTGACCTCATTGTGCCTCATCCATGGCCCTGGTGGCCTCTCTCTTCTGCATTAAGAATCTTGGTTGTAACTTTTGCAAGGACAAGCCCAAAACATATTTGTGGAAAGAAAAATCATTGTTTCTTGAGACCATTAGCTTGATTTCTTACCCTTATTCAAGATGGGTTCTTAAATATTTTTCATTTTAGCAAGGTCTTCCATATCCTTATCTACCTTCTGCTACCTTGTTCCACCATTTGGACACCTCTAAAACCTTCAAACTTCCTTTAGATGAGAACTAGGACATTCTGTAGTAATTCCTAACAAAACTACAGGAAACCCTGTTAAAACTACAGGAAACTCCTTTTGAGCATAAATGATATTCTGAGCCTAGGACAAGCCCTCAACTTGACTCCCCAGTATTTTTCCCATTTTTAGGCCTTAGACAAAAGCTAGAAAGAGATTAGAGACCTCTTGGAAAACATATTTTTATCACTGCAGTTTTAGTTTTGTTTTGATAGTGAATGCCTCATTTCCTGTTGTTGTATTCTTCTTCTCTCTTGTGGCCTAGATGAATACCTAATGGCCTTGGAGTTCTCTATTTTGATTAGGTCTCTCTTAAGCTCTATCATCTTAGGGTTTAGCATAATTTGTTCATTTCTTCCTTCTTGTAGCAACATTCTACCTTCCTGTAGTAGTCATTCCTCCTCTTTCAGGGTCTTCTAACTATATGGGAGTGATGAGAAATGATGAAGAGGGATTGGATGATGATGCTAGGGCTCAAAGGGAGTAGTGTAGGTTTGTGAAAATGGAGAGGATGCTCTGTTTGTTTTTTTCAAGAATGAAATGGGATGGATGAAAATGAATGAATAGTGAAAATGAAGTGGATGGAGGGCTTGGAGTGTTGTGGTGACTTGGCCTTTGCAAAAATTTCTTCTTTTAACTGTTGTCCATATTCCTTGAAATCATCACCCTTCATAATTTGACTTTTCAACATTGCATGAATGAAGGAGTGAGCTACAATTAACTAGTTGAAGGTAGTTGAGACTGCTAACCCATACTTAGCTTATAAAACCTCATCCCTCATGCATTGACAAAAAATTTCTAACTATAATATGCTCAAGAGATGAGGTCAAGAATATTGCATACCTGTACCTACCTGATGGTTATTGGAGAGACATGCATGCTGTTGTTGAGTTGATGTTGATGTGCAGGTGTCGGGGGATCTATATCAACCTTCCTAAAGAATATCTGGCTCATTTCTCCATCATATTTCCTCTTGTAGCTTCTTCTCGGCCTTCCTGTAGATGTTGTTTGTTGGAGAGTGAAGTCCTTGCTTGTATTTGCTACATGTGTTTTTCTCTTTTTTTTTCCTCTGATGTTTACCCTTGATGTGCAAGTACTAGATGGTGATGTTGATGATCCTGATGCTACTACTAAGCTCTAGAGGAAATTCTTTGACCTCTAGATCCCCATGTTGAATTTGAGTGCAACCGGTGATTTTTTGTTTTGTGGGATAGGCTGCTACAGGATTTCCTACAGGATGTCCTATAGCTGCCTCTCCCTCAAAAAAAAACTAATCATTTCTTCACTTATGGAGCATGAGGATGGTTGGCATGGGTAGAGAAGGGGTTTGGGAATTGGTGAATGAGAGGTATAGCTTTCATGTGTTGTCCCCTTGTTCTTTGTCTTCATCCTCTTTTGTCTATTTTTTTTTTTTAACTATAAGTTTTTTGAAACTGACTTTATTGGATGAATGTAGGGGTGATCATGGTGGAGAGAGGCATGGTGATGAGTTGGTGAGGCAGACATTTAGTTTTTTGAAATAATCAGGTCATCCCCTTGCTCTAGGGTTGCCTTTTTTGGGATTCCCAAGCCACTGTAATTCCTATAGGATCATCCTATAGGTTTTCAAGGAATCATGTAGGTTTACAAGGAATCCTGTAGAAAACACAAAACCCTTACAAACAGAGCTAAATAAGAAGAAAAATGGAGTGAATGATGGAATGATGAAGGATGTGGAATGGAGAAATGAAAACATGAACTGTATAGGTCCCATTTGATCCTCTCTTATTGCTCTCATCCTCCTACTGTCCTGCAAACAAATTTGTCAAAATTTAGGACAGCCTCTTGTAGCAAACTTGTTTTGTCCATATCTCCAAAATGGTAGAATGGATTGACCTAAAACTTTATGTGCATGTTTCCATAATCATTATTCACCTCCCCATAAAACAAATGTGGTCAATGGATGCACTAATCTCGAGAAAAACTAAAAATGGCTGAGGTTGATGGAGGCCGATTTCTTAGAAACTGTACACTAGAATTTTTTGAAATTGCTTGAGCATGTTACCATCATCCATATGCATATCCCCCTTAAACAAATTGGAAAATGGATTCATGGTTTTCAAGTTATGCAAAAACAACTTTCTACTCTATGTTTTTTGTTTCCTGTAGTAAAATAGAGCCTTCCTGTAGTTTTTTAGGACACAAGCAAACTGAATGGGAAAATCTTGAGAATGATGGGTGGATGGTGGAAATAGATGAGGGTGGTGGATTTGCATGGCCTTGGCCTTGTTGGAGAATTTGAGAAAAGGAGGAGAAAGTCAAAATTTGACTTCTTTTGACTAGGTTTGACCTATTTTTTCTTTCTTTGGTGACAACTTGTTTTTGTTCCTTGTAGATGTTGGAGAGCACCTACATTCATCAAAAGGATACATATAGCAGTGTTTTCTTAATCTTTTCTTTCATTTGTTTTTAGGGCTACTAGCCGCCTCAATGAGGCTTTCAACTAGTAGGTCTGCCTAGGCACCTAAAAAGAGGTTTTCACCTAGGATCTTTTCTTTTTCCTCTTTTTTGTTTTTCAACCCGTTGACCACCTCATGGAGGTTTTCAATCAATGAGCCAATCTGAGGCACCTCAAAGGAGGTTTTCAACTGAGATTTTTATTTGTCCTCTTATTTTTCATTTTTTTTTTACCCTACTCTACTTGAAAAACAAAATCACTTTCAAGTATAATAATACTTCCAATGGAGCCATGTGCACATCAAGATGATAGACAAAATGATGTGTAGGCTTGAAATGTATGCTTTGACATGTACCTGAATTTGAGTGATCAAATGCTTTGACTTTGATGATATCAAGCACGATTGAAGAAGAGAGTATTGTTGCAACTTAGTGACTGTCTGGAACCATATTTCAATATAATTGTGGTGCCCCTGGTCCACTTGTTGATCTGAATCATCTTGGATGTCTTCTTCTACCATAGCCTTCAAGTCTTCCTCGTTTTGTTGATTAATCTCTTGATTACATGGAGGATTTCATGGTAACCATGAGGGAGCTTTCTCAATCTCTGATTTTTTTGTCTTCTCTTCATCAAATGCAACTCATGGTTCTTTGATCTTCTCTTTTGAATCTGTTTCTTTTGCATCTTGTCTTTCAATAGCGTCAAGAGAATCACTCTTTTGCAATACTCTTCCTGAGCGGTGGTGAATATCATTGATCTCAAGAGGAGATGTTTGGAAGTGATATACCTCAACATTGTAAGTGGGTTGAGCTACTTCAATGTGTCGGTTTGGAAATGGTGGTATAGGTAGTTGAGTGGGAGTGGATATTTGGCATGGATGTGGTTGGGGTTGTGGTTGGGGTTGTGGTTGTGGTGGAGATGAATGGTAGGGATAACATGGAGTTAGGTATGGAGAATATTGAGGAAAATATTGAGGATATTATGGATGGTTCCCATAATTTCCTTGTCAACCTTGTTGTCAAGATTGGTTTTGGGGTTAAGATGGCCAATGTTGTCAAAGAAAGGGTGTGTTCCAATTACTTTGAAGAGGTTATGCATAACCTTGAAATTGTGAATTATGCTCTTGCATCATACTAGGTTGACTAGGCTACCATGGTTCTCTTAAAGCTACATAACATAGCTACATTGGCAATTGACTTGCTCCATTGTCCTCTTGGTAAACTTCCTTCAACCTTGGTAATGATGGACAATGTTTAACATCATGTGATTCTGCATGGACAACACAAATATCAACATCTTATTTTTCTTCATATTGCATTCTTAACATTTCTACTTGTTTGGTTAGATTGCTAAGAATTTATGTTTTAAAATCATCAAACAAATTTCCAAGTTTAGCTTGACTTACCAATCTTGATGTTGATTTACCTACTCTTTCCCTTCCTCTTGATATGTGTTTGCATGTTTCACAAATTTCTTTAAATGATAATTGGTATACATCAACTTTACTCATGAGATTAAGGAGATCAATCCACTCATCCCTAATTGTTCTAAGCAAGAAGGTTTTAGTGTGTCAGATCCTAAATGATGTAGTTTTTCCCTCCTAACATTATACATGAACCTCTCTATTAGATCCTTAAGGCTCTCCTCTTCTCTTTGATTCTTTCTACATATTTCTTCCTTAACTTCATTATCTTTATATTTTTCCAAAAATATCTTTTACATATCATTCCATGATCTTATTGAATTAGTCCCTAAACTCATGAACCATTTAAAAGCTCTATCCTTCAATGTTGCCGAAAACAATCTCATTTTTTGAGTTTTTAATAAGTAACCATAAGATCTATGAACAATTTGAAATTCAAAGAGAAAGGTTTATGGATCCTCTGACCTTAGACCACGAAATTTTGGAAGAAAAGATGGAGGGGTTTTCTTCAGGTGCACGCTACCATCTAT
>APFE030113987.1:35753-55670 GCA_000404065.3 Pinus taeda | reverse complement strand
TTAGTCAAATCAATAACTTTTTCTTTTATTACTCTAATTTATATATGCTACTTCAATGAAGGGAACTTGCGTGTGCACGCAACTATTCTTAAGGAAACTAGCATATATCCAGTGAACTTATGATTCAGTTAGTTCATCATATGTTGATATTTAATTAGTGCATCAGTACTTTATTAAATATTAAACAGTAACCATGTGCAATAATAACAAAATAAACCATCACACATAATCAACACACATGAACACCAAGATTTAAGGTGGAAACCTAATGTGGGTGAAAACCACCTACTGTTGTCGTCTCTGTCTTCTTTTAATAATAAGAAAATACATTTACAATCTTGTACTAGTGTAGACTCATACCAGTACGAAGGCACCCACCTGCAGAGGCTACAACATTCTCTCATTCTCCATCGTCTACTGGAAGGGAGCTACAACCCCCTGGTTCTTGTACTAGCCAATATGTTTACTAGTACGTAGGCTCCGACCTGCAGAAGGCTACAACCTTCACTCGTTCTCCTACTGCTACTGGAAGGGAGCTCCAACCTCCTGATCAAATCACGAGCCATTACTGGTAGGAAGCTTTGACTTCTTCACTAAAGGCTCCAACCCTCAATATCCTCTAGGGGCCACATTTCATTAATTTTCACAGTGGATACTCCTGTTACACATTACTACAATATGAAGGCCACATTTCATCAAATCTTCACACTGGACCCATTAGTAACATTGAAGCTCAAAATCAATCACCAATGCAATATAACCATCAAATACATCTACATCAACCAATCACTGAAATCCAATCATCAATCTTTGATATAATTGAAACAATCAATCATTGAAAGCTCTAAACCTTTGACATAACTGAATCAAACAATCATTGAACCTTTAACACAACTAAATCAACCATTGATTCAAACTTAATCAAATTCAACCAATCAACTAGAACAGACAAATCACTATAACTAGTACACAGGTTTGAACCTAGAACACTACATCAACAACCAGAACTAATTGTGACCTCAAAAGGCATGTGTCAGAATGTGTACACTCCTTCGAGGCAAACCTGCGTGTATACGTTGCTTTCGTTTTCCCAACCTGTGTACAATTCTAAAGATACAGAATCATAAAACCTATGAACCACAAATTGTACCAATCAATGAAATTTTGAAGATCTACTATCATATAATAGAGTTCTAAACAGATAGCAACACATATCACCCTTCTTTCTCAATCAATCAATCAATATAACTCAATTTCCTTATTCATTCAATTCCACTTTCAAATCTAAGAAGACATCATTGACAAACAGTAGTAAAACAGAAACATTGATCTAATAGATCAGCCATCCCTAAACATCAAGATTTTCTTTTGCATACACTACTTGGAAGATCTGAACCAGTGTGTATACGCAACTTCATCAAAGTGAACCAGTGTATAGATCTACAAATACTTACTTATAACTTCTTTGCAATTCCAGACTTCAAACATACCCAAATCATGACTTGTAAAGGATAAAATGTGCATTAGCAATCAGATCTAGCCTATCCATTATCAGATCTCATAATGATAGGTCATTATGATCCTAATCCATCACTAGATCTCATCCATCATCAAACACTCAGGTGCATACTTATTTCAAATCAAGAAAAACATCAGAAACCCATAACATGCATATTTTCTTTTGATCACACTTCATAATATATTCATTACTTGTGCACTTATCCCTTTGGTCTTCTCCTCCTTATATACTTAGATCATTTGTCAATACCTCAGACCAAAACCACTTAGGACCAATATGTTGGACCAAAATACCTCAGACCAAAACCTTGGTTTTCCAACACGTACGCGCTTTTCCTGCTGTGGTAGTGCATGTATACGTATACGCTCTTTTTGTTCTGTGGACCAGCGTGTATACATTGTTTTGACTAAGTGGACCTGCGTATACTTCTTAATTGCTTTACATTAACCTTTTCATTTACCTTCTTTATTATGATCAGTAGACATTAGTTCCATCTTTGTGTTCTTCTGTACCAATGCCCTGTTACCTCTGAATAGACCTATTACACTGTAATTTGCTATATTACTTCTGAAATGATTCCTTTGAACTGTCATGCATTCTATCACATCTGATATCTCTCCTGTAGATTCATCTAGTTACCATATACAAGTGAGTTGTTCTGCTACAAGTGGGTTTCCATCAAGTACAACACATGCATCATAATGCCAACAATCTCCCCCTTTAGACTTGATTGCAACCATGTTGGTGTTGATTACTACAAGCTGCAGAAACTATTAGAGATAAAAAGCAACACTAAACATACTCTCCCCCTTTGACATCAAGGGCAAAGGGCATACCAAGATATTCTCCCCCTTTCATATCAAGGGCAAAGGGCTGACCAAAATGAAGACTTTCATATCTAAACAGCTGAATATAAACAATGATCATGCTCCCCCTAGGTACATGTTGAATTTTCTTATTAAACTCCCCCTTTGTACATGTTGTGATGCACTAAACCATCCATGCTCCCTTTGAGCACATGCAGACACTGCAAAAATATTTTCCAAAAGAATAACATGACTTTATAACTCAACTATGTGTGTTTGTCCTTCCTGTCACCAATGACTCATACATACATCAATCTCCCAACCAAGTGAGGATATGTCAATTGTTTATACATGACTAAAATATAGCAACTATTACATCATCCTTCCCATGCATAGTGGGGGTACAAATTACATCATATGACCAAAAAGACTATGACAGACAGAGACATATTATTACATCATGGATCTTTATATGACCTTTACATCGAATGATATACATGACATTTATAACAAATACCAAAGATCTAAACAATACCATGATAGCCATCAGCAACTATCATACACCATGTATGATCTGCACCATAAGCATCTGTCAACAACATCTAGACCAGCAACCTGTATATTTCCATCACTAGTTCCCATGATATGACAATGTAATTATACTCAACCTATGACAACATATGCTACATATAGATATCAACTCATTCTCTTAATCTCATCAAGATCAATTTGCTTTGTTTGCTTAGTATAAAGAGCCTTATCATAACCTTCCATGAATCAACTAACATAACCTTCCATGAATCAACTAAGCATATATCATATCTCCAAGAAATAACACAAAATCATTCACATCATATCATATGTATGTGAAAACACCATAGTCATTATCTATTATTATAACATCATCAACAAGAACTACATGATCTTTCCACAAGAACCCTTAATATATCAACCATGTATCATCACTAGGAAGCATCCCACATCTAATAAGCATCAACCATGATAATCAACATATGTGAGTATCAACCTATCATCATAAGGTAATAAGTCATCATCATTATGTGACTAAGCAAGCCATGTCTCCGAATATCCATGTCTTCAAATAGTTATGTCGTCATGAGAGTTGCAATGCAACTTAATAATCATACATGTATCCAACATAATGTGTATCCATCAACTATGTATCTAGCAAACCATGAGCTCATGGTCATTTGTCAAACTTTCTCGATACCATCAACAACAACAATCCTCAACCATGTGAGAGTCAAGAACTATAGGAATCCTGCATCATAATAGCACCATATGAACTTTATGCATCTTTGAAGGCATGATGACACCAGCATAAAAGAAATGAGTGGCTCATCATCGAATAATGAAGTTTTGTACTTAAGCTTTGTACTTCTCCTTGTCCTTATGAAGATCACCATGTAAGCAACATATATGTATTGTATGCATCATCAAAAAGTCATCCACAATGATCCATAAATCTGATCTGAATAACAACTATGTAACTCCAAGCAATACAAGTATCATCTGAGATTTCATCATGGGCAACTCATAACTGTAACATAGCATGATGTATCATTTAAACGCATTAGCCACATAAGTATCATCACCATTGATAAGAATCATTAGGTACCAAATGCTTCTAAACATGATGCCAACAATGCATTATTAGAAGTATAGCATATTCTCCCCCGGAACCTGTGCCACCTGTTCAATGTCAGATCTGATCATTGCATATATCAATAAGAAATATCAAGGCATCATCATGAATCAGATATACATCAATTCATAACAACTTATGAGGATCAAAAGAACTTTTAAATAACATCCACATAATGTAGTCATCAATCATTAAAACAGAAAAGATAATTGATAATTGTTTGAACCATATCAAATCATTTTTTTGAGTCTGTCCCACTGCTTCTTCATCAAACTAACATATACGTGACTATGCAGCTTCTAACTCGTGTATATACATGACTTGTCTTCATGATAACAGTGTATGAGAATTAGGACACTAAAATTTCATACTTTTAGTTCCTTCTGAGTCTGTTATGTATGTATACTAAGCTATGCCACATCTTTCAGTTTGTAATTCCTTCTTCTTCCATACCTTGGAGTGTGATGATGTTTGTTCCTTTTTATATGTTGGCCAAAATTTGCTCATGCATTCTTTTTTTATATGCCCAAACTTGTTACAAGCATAACATCTTATATGTTTCATATTTCTTCTAAAGCAGTTAATGGCTTTGTGACCAAACATATTGCAAGGAAAACAATATCCCTTAAAGTACCTGGAAGCTGATGATCTTTTTGTGTGACGATTATTAGCTTGAACCATTCCACTTCTGCATCTTCCTGCAACATGTCCAAAATTATGACATACAAAACATTCAACATCATTCATTAGAGGAAATAACTGATTATCACTTCCATAGTTAGGAGTAAATGATTTTATTTGAAGTCTTTCTTTCATTGGTTGTTGATGGGGTTGACCTCTTATCTCCTTGTTGAGAATTTCAGATTTTGCATTAGAGTTCCCTGCCTCATCTTGTGAAATAGATTCACCTTCAACATTTTCATGAAAACCAAGACCAGATTTGATGATAGGAGACCTTTGACTACTAAGAATATTATCCAAAATCTTAGTACTATCTTGAAATCGTAAAAGTTTATCCTTTTCTTCTAATTTACCTTTTAGGATATTTACCTCAACCTAAAATTGCTCTTCCTTTTCAAGATATTGCTTCTTCATGATTTCTTAAGCTTTTCTTCCTTCTTCCACTTGTTGCCTTAATTTGAGAACTTCATTTTCTTGTTCTTCAAATGCTTGGAGTTATTCTTCATTCTGCTTATTTGAATTTTTTGAGATCTTCTTTTAGAGAAAAGACCACAGCTTCAAGACCTTCAAAGTAGCTGGTTCTTTCTATAAGTTCCTTGGTTCTTGTGTCCTTTTCATTCACTTCATTCCTCAATGATGTCACTCCATCCTGTAGCCTTTGACATTGATCTTCCTTTTCCTTGTACTGCTTCCTTACTTTGTTTCCTTCCTCCAACTAAGATTTTAATCTAGTAACTTATTATTTGTAGGAACATTCCCTTTTATCAATTAGATCTTTTTGATCTCTAATTTTTTTTGTGAGATTTTTAAATTCTACCTCTATTTGATTTCTTTCTCTTTCACCCATAAGAGAAAATTTAGTTGTTTCGCTATCACTTTCATTATCTTCAAATGAACAGAGAAATGTATCATCAGAGGACAACAAATTTGTACCTGATAGTTCTTTTTCTTGTTCATCTTCATTCTGAGGTGTTTCTGATTCTAAAGAGTTTCTTCCACATAAAGGCCAATCATCTCTCCAACTATCACAGTTCCTTTGAGATATCTTCTTCTTTTGAGGTGCTTTCTTCTTTATCTTCTTTCCCATTGTTACTACGAATCTCCTTCAAGCAATCAAACTTCTACCAAAGGATCTGCTCTGATACAAATTGTTGGAAATAATACTGAGAGGTGGGGGTGAATCAGTATTAGTCAAATCAATAACTTTTTCTTTTATTACTCTATTTTATATATGCTACTTCAGTGAAGGGAACTCACATGTGCATGCAACTGTTCTTAAGGAAACCAGCGTATATCCAATGAACTTATGATTCAATTAGTTCATCATATGTTGATCTATAATCAGTGCATCGGTACTTTATTAAACATTAAATAGTAACCATGTGCAGTAATAGCAGAATAAACCATCACACATAAGAAACACACATGAACACCAAGATTTAAGGTGGAAACCCAATGTGGGTGAAAACCACCTATTGTTTTCATCTCTGTATTCTTTTAGTAATAAGAAAGTATGTTTACACTCTTATACTAGTGTAGACTCATACCAGTACGTAGGCACCCACCTGCAGAAGGCTACAACCTTCTCTTGTTCTCCAGCTTCTACTGGAAGGGAGCTACAACCCCTTGGTTCTTATATTAGTTGATATGTTTACTAGTACATAGGCTCTAACCTATAGAAGGCTACAACCTTCACTCATTCTCCTGCTGCTACTAGAAGGGAGCTCTAACCCCCTAATCAAATCACCAACGACTGCTAGCAGGAAGCTTTGACTTCCTCACTGAAGGCTCCAACCCTCAATATCCTCTAGGGACCACATTTCATTAATTTTCACACTAGATACTCCTGGTACACATTACTACAATATGAAGGACACATTTCATCAAATTTTCACACTGGACCAATTAGTAACATTAAATCTCAAAATCGATCACCACTGCAATATAACCATCAAATACATCTACATCAACCAATCACTAAAACCCAATCATCAATCTCTGATATAACTAAAACAATCAAACACTAAAACCTCTGAACCTCTAACATAATAGAATCAAACAATCATTGAACCTTTGACACAACTAAATCAACCATTCATTCAAACATAATCAAATTCAACCAATCAACTGGAATAGACAGATCCTTGTAACCAATACATAGATTTGAACCCACAACACTGCATCAACAACCAGAACTAACTGTAACCTCAAAAGGCATGTGTCAAAATGTGTACGCTCCTTCAATAAAGAAAACATGTGTGTATACACTGATTCCATTTTCCCGACCTGCATATAGTTCTAAAGATACTGAATCATAAAACCCCTGAACCAAAAACTGTACCAATCAGTGAAATTCTGAAGATCTGTTGTCATATTATAGAGTTCTAAACATATAGCAACAATGATAACCATTCTTTCTCAATCAATCAATCAATCAGACTCAATTTCCTTATTCATTCAGTTCTACTTTCATATCTAAGAAGACATCATTGACAAACAACAATAAAACAGCAACATTGATTGGATAGATCAGTCATCCTTAAACATTAAGCTTTTTTTTTGCATACGCTACTTGGAAGAGCCGAACCAGCATGTATATGCAACTTCATCAAAGCGAACCAGCGTATAGATCTAAAAATACTTACTTATAACTTCATTGCAATTCCAAACTTTAGACATACCCAGATCATGACTTGTAAAGGATAAAACGTGTGTTAGCAATCATATCTAGCCTATCCATTATCAGATCTCGTAATGATAGGTCATTATGATCTTGATCCATCATTAGATCTTATCCATCATCAAACACTTAGGTGCATACTTAGTTCAGATCAAGCAAAGCATAAGAAACCCATAACATGCATATTTTCTTTTGATCTAACACTTCATAAGATATTCATTACTTGTGCACTTAGCCCTTTGATCTTCTCCTCCTTATATACTTAGATCCTTTGTCAATACCTCAGACCAAAACCACTTAGGACCAATACCTTGGACCAAATACCTAGGAACAATGCCTCAGACAAAATACCTTGGACCAAATACCTCGAACCAAAACCTTGGTTTTCCAACATGTATGCACTTTTCCTCCTGTGGGAGTGTGTGTATATGTATACGCTCTTTTTTTCTGTGGACCAACATGTATGCATTGTTTTAACTAAGTGGACCTGTGTATACTTCTTAAACTACTTTACATCAACCTTTTTCTTTACCTTCTTTATTCTAATCTGTATACCTTAGTTCCATCTTCCTGTTCTTTTGTACCAATGCCCTCTTACCTCTGAATAGACCTGTTACACTGTAATTTGCCATATTACTTCTGAAATGATTCCTTTGAACTGCCCTGCATTCTGTCACATCTGATATCTCTCATGTAGATTCATCTAGTTACCATATACAAGTGACTTGTTCTGCTACAAGTGGGTTACGATCAAGTACAACACATGCATCATAATTCCAACACCATCAGTATCTTGAATGGGAAATCTGAGAGGATATTCCTCATTGTCATCACCTCCATCCATTTCTTTTACATTCTTTGCCATCTTCTTCTTCTACCTGCAAGAGTGAATGGTGATGTGGCTCTTACTACACCACGTGATCAAATGGGGGGGTGGGTTGGTGTTGGAGATTTTTTTTTTTTTTTTATGATTGAATGAAACCACTAATGTAATGCACTTTTCTATTTTTTTAAATGAAATATTCCTAATGCAAATTTTTTATTTGTAAAAAGTGAAAAGAAATGAATCAACTAGGGAATAAAACAATGCATACTTTGACACCTCCCCAAAAGCAGCGCCAAAAAGTGATATGCCTCGGTATTGCAACAAGAATGTTGCAACTCCCAAGGCTACCAACTTTAATTATTAACCTGGGGTTGGTACAAACTTAAGAGGTATCGACACTATCTGTGCAACATACAATGTGTCCTTTCTTTGCTGTCATGATGTAATGGAATGCATGTACTGAAGTCAAATCCTAAACTAATTGTAGAAAATGAAGTGTTTGAAATGGAAACTTAACCTATTGCAAGAAAGGAAGTACAGGGAAACAAAACCTATTCTAATTGCATAAAGATCATGAACTAAATGTGAAAGAAACCTAGCTTAACTCTATTTATCACATGTGATGATTTAAACTAACTGGGCATGAAATCTGATCTAGAGAGTACTAACTATTGTGTGCATGTGTAAATATAAAAGAACTCATTTTTTTTAAATATTTTTGCTTTATAAATGCAAACGCTAATCTTTCCTTGATCTTTGGCAAGGGAGACAAGTGTGGAGAAAGAGGATTAAAATGGTATTGATGGCATGGAGGTCAAGTAGAGGCCTAATCCCAGCTTCAATGATGATTTTTCTCCATTCGGGCTCAAAACGGGCTTTCCTACAGGATGTTATAGGATTTCCTACAAGATCCCCTGATTTACTACAAGATGTTACAGATTTACTATACGAAATTATAATTCATTGAATAACCAAGAAAATCAAATCCAAATTGAATGGGACAATTTTTTATTGACTAGGATGTCTTAGATCCCCATTCCAAGTTGAATCACTCAAAAACACCTTTGTTAACCCATGCTAAAAAATAGAAAAACATTATTAGTCGAAAATCTAGAAATTCAAGAACTAGTGAGCTAGTAAATCTAAAAAATGCCTAACCTAATCAAGTGAAAATGCAGTGGGGTAATTTTTTTTATGAACTAGAATGTTTTTTTGATCTAATTCAAGTGGAACCAATTTGATTGAAGTTCATTAGCATTCTCTAAAAAATAGCATAAATTTACTGATCTTTAACACAAAGGAGTTCCAGAATCCAGATTTGGGAATAAGAAAGCTAATCCAAGTAGCTCAATGATTACTATGACCTTCCAAATCTTTTCCAAGGATGAAATGGTGCTTCTGATCCTACAAAATAACTTACATTAACCATTTAAATCAATCCTACAACAAGAAATCATTAATACTAAATGCAAAAGTAGAAGGAAATAAAAACAAGAGATGCATGTAAATAAGAAGTGAAAAGAAGGAAAGAAAATGATACAAAAGGGCTCTGAGGCTCCTGCGATGGCCAATCCCAAGGAAACTTAGAGACCTATGGAGGAGAACAAGATTTAGAAGATGAACATGACACCAATATTC
Source organism: Pinus taeda (assembly GCA_000404065.3). Lineage (NCBI taxonomy): Eukaryota > Viridiplantae > Streptophyta > Pinopsida > Pinales > Pinaceae > Pinus > Pinus taeda. The sequence goes on along the minus strand of APFE030113987.1, from coordinate 45,854 downwards.
ATTATTTTCATCAATATAATTTCATCCCTGCAAGAAAATACAATGGAGCTGCAAAAATATGAATTCTCTCCACAAGAACACTAATGAAAATCTCCCCTTAGAGGAAAATCCAACTTGGTACTTATACAAAATTATTAGGAATCATTCCCCATGAATGGAGGAAGCTTTCCCCACCAAAATCCCTTTTTTAGTGGATGTGGTCCCCAATAATGGGAATCTGCATTAAATGGCAGGGAACACATTCATAGATTTTCTCAATCATTGGAGTTCCACAATCTGTGCCATAATTCCATAATATCTGGTTGATTTATTATTTAATAGTGATCCTCATGTAGTAGGGAGCAAGTCCCTAAATTATCTCCTCCTCTAAATCTTCATAATTTTCCCAATATTCTCATAATATTCCACAAAAATAAATAATATTAGGCACAAATGTGAAATTATTCATAAACCTTATTAATGAATATATTAAATTTAAAAATACACTATCTGATGCAAAAAGAGAAGTTTAATGTGTTGAAGGATGGTCATAGGCCTTAATTTATGTTTTAATTTAGAGACCTGGGCCTTAATTTGTGTCTAATTTAAAGGCCCATCACAAGGTAAACAAGTGTTGAGCGTTACTATGCATGACCCGACATACAGGATCCAGTTATAGAAGTGGGGTCCATTTCTTCAACTTACTACAACACTTAGAGACACATGATTACCCAGATGTTAAATGATTTCTAGTGGTGACCTTTTCCTGAGCTAGAACCACTTTCTGATCTAGATTATAGCGTAGCCACACAAATGAAGACCAGTCAATGCGGCCAGATGGATTTATTTGCATGCATAACTCATCCTCCATGTTGTTGTATCCAATATTTCCTCTTTCCGTTTATGCGGCCATGGACTCAGTTCCATAATTTTAGGGCTAGGCTGCAAGCCAATTGCCCAGAACTTTATTAATAAGGATCCTAAGTCTTCGCATCATGTGTCTACTTTGTTCTTTTTCAAGCTTTCTAAACAAATGTTAATCATTTAGATAAACACTTTGTAAACATTGGTACCTATAGGTCATGAATGTATATCTATTCACTATTTCATTAGTTTCATAAGATATTCATCAAGAAGGCTTACTACCCTCTCACACTAGCTATAACAAATACATATTAGTCCATTCATTCATATAATCTATACAATAGGTTGTCAAACCATGAGTAAGGTCAATAACAAGAGCACATTGTCTCATAACATATATATCATTCATGTGACCAACATTTAACCAAAATGAAACCATGAAAGACTAGTCATATAATCATGCAATAAACCACAACTTGTGCTCATTGTTATCATTAAAGAATAACATGTAATAACATATGCATAGTGCCAACCAATTCAAGGACTTCCACATACCACCCGACCGTATATTGGGCTGAACCAAATCTTTCTTCCATCTAATCACCCCCGTTCAATATTCCAAGAATGAATATGCTATCACATGGAATAAACCAAAACATAATCATATAGAGAATCTAGAGGAAAATTTGCCTCCACCCTCATACCACAGTGATTTCACCCAATACCAGGTCCAAAAATCACCAAAACCAATACAAGCTTGGATGCCTCTAAATTTCTTCACCATGCCCAAAGGAATTTTCCTATCTCCACCCCCCTTTCAAAAGATTCATGAAGAAAACCATCTCCACCCTCAACACTTGGGATTTTCCTAAGATCACCTCATCCAGGATCCAAAATATACCGACAATTCGAAGCTCAACCAAATAGAACACCAATTACATCATGGCTATCCATGAAATGACATAGGAAAGGTTGTACATAATTGTCAATCTAGGAAAATCCGCATGCCAATAACAACAAAATACCCAACAAACCAATGCATAAACCATGCATCATAATCCCAACAAGATAAATCAACATGCACATTGTTACCTGCAAAAATCCTCTTGCTAGTTGCTCTTTTTGTTGTTTGATTTTTTCCCTTGCTTTTTACTGATCCAATTCCTCTTGCACTCCTTGCTTTCCTTGCTTATTCCTCCTTGTGTCCAAGTTTTGTCCCAATTCTCTCTCTCTTGTTGTAGTATTCTCTCTCTCATTTTCCTCAAAGAGAATGCTAGAATGATGTCTCTCCAATTTCTTTTATTTTTCTTTTCCTTTTCCTTCATTTTCCCTTGCATGCATATTCTTTTCCTATTTTCTCCTTTTCTTGTCTCTTCCTCTTCCCCACCTATTGAAGTGGAATTTATTTCATTTTCTTTTATTTCTTTTGCACTTTTCCACATGTCCTTGCTAGCCTGTAATAATCAATTTTCTATTTATTGCCTTTTGCCTCTTACGAATGCCAATTCAATTTTCATAGCCATTAAATAAATAATTAAACAAAATTAGATCCCAGTATAATGTTTTTCCCCTCATTCAGCTTGGAATACATGTCTCATGGCCTTGGTTTGATTTATTTACATGGAAACTTAAATTGGAGTTATTACAATATGAATGTATGTATTTATGTATGTATAGTACAGAGATAGAGAGAGAGAGAGAGAGAGAATTCAATTAATAGGTCCTTTCATTGCCTAGTATGTAAGAGATGTGCAATTTATTCAATGCTTAATATGGAGTCCTAACTTTAAAAAACAATAATAATAATAATAATAATAAATTTTAAAAATAAAATAAAAACCAATGTCGGACATAAATAAAGTATATTTATATCAACTTTGGGCTTGGTGTACGCCTTAAATTTTCATATGCTTGGCTAAGAGCTCATCTTCCTCAAACATAAGGAAACAAGTTAATGGCCCAAGACTTAGAGGCAAATGATAGGAGTGAAATATTTCCCCCTTATGAACCACCAACAGTAATTACAGGAAGCATTGTTTTCCTTAAATAATAGGGATGAGGCAATCTACATTAGTGGATAGTAGCTAGAGATGGTTGTCCCCACTATTGGTTTGACAACTGAGTTATGATAGATTTTCCCACTATTTAAAATAGAAAAATATTTATCTCAACTTTATATATATAATTGCAAGTACAATTTTTCTTATTGTTGGGGTATGAACACACTCATGTCCTCACTCAAGACCTCATTTGACCCTCTTCCATACAATATTAGGGTCATATATGACCACTTTTCTTTAACTACTCGACATTCCCTACCATTTTTTATCCATATATTTTACTTCAAGGTTGCATACATAATTTAACATAAAATAGCATGTAACCAAGTGACATAAACACATAAAAGAAATGGAATTCAAAAGAAACCATGATATAAAAGGCACAAAAACAACTTGATAACGGATTTCACCCAGTGTAGGCTACGTCTCTGGGCCCTGCTCAATGTGGGGAGGCCTCTTTCATTAATTGGTAGTGAAATCAAATTACAAGTAATTACAAAATGGAACCTTATACCTCCACCTCCGGGGATGTCTTGAAGATGTGGACCTCTACTAGAGAAATGGGTTGCACAGTTGGATTCTTGGTGAAAAATCGTGAAAAATGGCCATAAATTTGACCCCTTTTTGACACTAACATTTATGGACCCCCACGGAATGTTTTAGATTCTCTCAGCATCAAAAAAAAAAGATAGCCCTGCAGGGTTCTTTCCTCCTGGTTCCATGCACTCCGCTTCCCGAATGGAAAATTTTGGAGTTTAAATGGTGTAGAGCTGACGATTATCCCAACAGAGTTTATGGGTGAGTTGTTGGCGCTCAGAATAGCACCTGGGTGGTCGGGGGTTCCAACGTCGCCAACCCCCCATATATATTTGGCATGTTTGTTTTGACTGTTGGCTCTTTGCATTTTGTTGTGTCCGGTGGTAACGGGGCCGCCGTCGGCGCAGGTTTGACACATGTCAGTCCCTCATTTCACGACAACCATTCAACGACATAACATATATAACATGTGGCTCATGGAAATCATTCAACGGCATAACATATATAACATGTGACTCGATCCATTTGACTAATTTGCAGTTTTCAAACCATTTTGGAGTCATAATATATGGAAATATATGCCAAAGTGGGTTTTTTATATAGTTTTCGACACCTTTTATTAATACATATGGCGCACCATATTATTATATGCTTATATAACAACCATATAATTAATATATTGGATTTTATTTAATATATAAAAACACTGGCACGACATGTGTTAATAACTAATTGGCCAATTGGTTGCCACATAGGCAGAATAGGTCCCCAAGTCTCCTTATGACTTGCAAAATTTTGACGGTGATAGGATGGTCATATGATATTTGATTGAGGTGTCGTTTATGCCATTTGGTTTGTAATGATGATTTATTTAACCTGGTGTCATTATAGCCAAGGTTCTAGAATTTCAAAATTTGAGCCTTTGAAGATCCTTCTGGATCAATCTGAGATCATCTTCTATTTTTACCATTTTCCTAGTTTTAGTATGTCTGCTTTTAGCAAGAGGTGACAACTACATGTCAAAGTGATTTAGAAATGGCATGGATCTTTACTATCCATTAGTATGAATTTCATATTCTATAACCTTCCCGTTCATGAATGGACATTCTGTCTCTTATTTTGGGAAACCACCTCATCCACTAACCCACCAACCTTTTCATTTGAATGTTATCCTTATTTTTGGAGGTTTCTTGCTATTTCTAAATTATGATCTGCATGAGGAAGTATACACTTCATTTCTAACTAGTTTTTTTACTCCACGTAGTCAACGTTATTTTTTACTCTCACTTTATTTTAGGGTCTCCAACTCTAATTTCAAGCTACTAGATAATCAAAGTGCTTATCTATTTTCTTGTGTGCATGCACTATGGAACCCCAACATGATGCACATTAGAGCTCTCTCAAGAAGTTTTATAAATATTTATTATGAGTAACTCTAATTGGTCTCTTGAATTACTTAGTATTTTTTAGCGTTGGCATAATTTCATCTCTCTTCTTTCTTGCTATTATTAATAGTGTAGTATTTTTTACATAATGGAATTTGTGCTTGTGCTTAAAATATAACACTTATTACACACATAAGTTCTTTATATATCCCAGAATCATGGAGGTGTGTAATTCCTTCCCTAATTAACATGGAATTAACATGTGGCATTTTAAAAAAATGATAAGAAGAAAATATGTCAGTGTTCACCATAAATAAAATATTTCAATGAGGGAGATGTGTAGTTTCTTCAATACTTAATATGGATTTGACACATGGAATTAAATATTTCAATATCAACTTTATTTATGTGTGACGATGATGATTAACATCCAATAAAACCATAATTGTTCTATAATACATTTATGAAAGGTAATGGATTACTTGGATTTCTTTAAAATTTTATTTTTATGCTCAAAGAGAATTTGTTTTTGCCAGTTTATGTGAGTCCTAAAATGACTGGCATGACTAACCTATGGCTTGATTAGTCCCAACCCAAGGGTATCTAATATGTCAAAATCACTCTAGGATCACACCTATCCTGGGCCACACTAGTCCTTAGCATGGTTGCATTTTTTCCCATAGGGTTTTGAACCAATGACCTTTCCACCAAAGAGTGCCTTAAATGAACACCTTGTCACCATCTACTCTATGCCCCATGGGATTATGCTCAAATATCATTAATATAAGTGATCCAAGAATGTATTGGAAAGTAAAAATTTCTTATCATTAAACATTTTAATAGTGTGATGCTTAGTATGAAGGATGTGTAATTCCTTTCATTCTTAGCATGGTTTGTTATGGAAATTTATACACAACCACTAGGATTTATTACTCTGTAGTATTATAGCCCTAAAAATACTACCAGATCAAGGATTATATGACCAAAATCAATCAAGAAAATAGATCCCAAACCATATGATCCAACCAATCATTCGTGCATATAGTTCCCTATCTAGGATTTGAGTTGAAACATGTAATCCTTGTAGATCAATCACAAATGTTAGGAAACTTCTCGAAAAATACACCCATGCTAACCCAGAGGGATAGGATAAGTTGTGGCTACGAATTGATCTCCTATGTCAATTAAGTCTCTAGAACATAAATCAAGGTTGCAGGGACTGAACTAGGGAATTTCAAGCCTAGCCACTATGAAGAAGGTTGCTCCCTGAGGTTGGAGGTCTTCAGATGCTCTGTTAGGCACTATGTCTGAGTGGTTATGGCCTAAACTAGGTCATAAAGGGAGACAATGATAAAAAAAAGTCAACTAGTAGAAGCATTCATAAGTACTGACTCTAAGGAGAAAAATAGGCTAATAACATGGGCGATGCACATGGAATTCAAAAATATATAAATCAATAAAATATTTCAACATTAAATTTATGTGTGTGTGCATGTGTGTGTGCCCCCATGTGTGTGTGTGTGTGTGTGTGAGTTAGAGAGGGAGAGAGGATGATGGTGATGACAATAATGATTAAAATCTACCAAAACCATAATTGGATTGGTCTAGAAAAACTTTAAGAAAGGTTTCTTTAAAATTTTGTTTATGTGCTAGAAAAGCATTAGGATAAGTGCTTTAAGATCACCATGGTTTTGATGAATTAAAATGTTAGGAATATGGGTGTGTGTGTGTGTGTGCAGTTACTAAAATATTGCAATGGTGTGATGCTCATTATGAAGGATATATATAATTCCTTCCATGCTCAACATGAAGTGGGAAAATTTCATGCATATACCAAAACTTGTGTAGATACATTTGAGTGGATCAAATGGAGAAAAATTCTATTAGATTTAAAGAAAATTTGAAAATAATTTTCAAACTTGATGATGAAAACTTTTTTAGATTTGAAAACACTCGATAAGGAGAAACATGATCCCATAATAGTGGAGATAACAAAAAATAAATAAAATGAATGTGATTATAATGTGATAAACATATAAGCATATCTAATAAGCATGTATTAGTAGACACTAATATATCATGAGCACATATAGTAAAAGGAAATTATAGAAAAGAGTGTTGGGATGAGTGATCAAACTTGAAGGGTTGGTCTTAATTTCAATTGGAAGCACATAACCTTTCCAAAATTTATAAATATATATGTATTTGTAAGAAGAGCTTCAGCGTAAATCACATGAAAAAGATCTTTGTCGACACATTTCAAACCAACTAGTGTGGTTCATCGTCAGGTTGTCCTGACGATGAACCATACTAGTTGGTTCGAAACGCGTCGACAAAGATCTTTTTCATGTGATTTACGTCGAAGCTCTTCTTACAAATTTGATGGATCACAGAAGCCTCAATTCTACAATATATATTGTTACTTCAATAAAAAAAAAAAAGTAAATTAAAATAATCTTCTATTAAAAATTAAAATTAAGCATTAACCTTTCAAATTTTACAGTTTTAGAAAAAATTATAATCATTAATTGCATGAAATTTTATAAAATTTCAATAAAACTTAACAAATAAGTGAACGCTCTTTTAGGTTTATACTATATACAAAATTATTGTTATTTGACATAAATGAACACATTTTAATATAAAATAATAAACAAGCATATTTTTCTTCCATTCATTTGATATTCTTCTAAAGCAATTAAGTTTACATCATTAAAAACATGAATCTATTTTCCCAAAGGAAGACGCTTTCTATATTTATAGCTTTCATTTATTTCCATACATCATAAATAGCATTCCAATATACCTCATTTAGAGTATGAAGTGCATTTAGAGACAAAAACATTAACATATCCAATGTCATCAATTAAAATCTTGATTTGCTTGGGAAGCTTCTTTCACATATTGTTGTACTTGCTAGAATAGCAAGAATAGCTTGTTATAATCACATCAAATAGAGGAAACCTTAAAAATATTGAAGCTCATATCCACATAGATCATATGCTCCAAACATATGCTTCTTTTGGGTCTGATTTATAAATAGTATAAATTAATTAATTCATTTCACCTAAACATTTAACAGTGTTTATAATAGGTGAATCCTAAATGCTATTTTTTTTACATAAACATTGCAACCATATTTTTGTTTGAGAGTCTCTATCATACATTTGTTCATAATAGTGACAAGAAATAAAAAAAAGAAACATCATTAAAGATAGGTAAGGTTTTAAACCTCCTCTCTAGAGATCTAGTCACTTTAATAACAAAACACTTTCCCAAAAGAATGTAATTATCTAGTGTCACTAATCTTTGTATCTTTGGAAAACTTTCAAGCCTTAATGAATATAAATTCACCATACATGTGTTATCTGCAAACTCAAGAGTTTATCCTTGTGCTTTATTAAAAAAGAGGAAATGTACACTGCACCTACCTCAAATATGCTTCCTAAAACCATTTACAAAGCATATTAATAGTAGAATCCAAAGTAGTTCCAGCAGAGGTAAATTCAAAATGATACTCTTGAAACTTTTGATCCTACTTATTTAACTTAGTGAGCACATCTACAAGTAAATGGATGCAAAATTATACTTGAAATATTGTTTCCAAATAATACATTTTTTCTCCCCAAACTCCCAATGTTTTAATAAAGTAGGAATGAATTTAATAAAATTTTCCATGACCTTGTTTATAGAGAGCCACTTGATATGATGAATTTGTAACACTTCTAGCTCAGTAATTTGAAATGATTCCATTAGCTCTTTCAATTATCCATGTTAGATTCCTTAAGCCATGAGTAAACTTTATTCGCAGTTTTGTTAATATATTGCAACTTTAGAAAATGAGATAAAGCATAATTTACTACCAATGCATCTCTTTGAGCTATGCAATGGTTATATAATAAATGGGGAGAATCTCCATGAATGTTAGTAGATAAACCTCCATTGGTACCCCTCATGGAAAATTACCCATCAAATCCAAATCCAACTAACTTCATTAAAGATAGATCCATGTCTACTAAAAGAATTCTCACATCATCATACAGAAACTAAGTTATCACATCCTTTATTTGAAGTAAACATATGATTTTTATATGCATTGGACCTTCCTTATTTTGTCAAATATTTATTGTAAATAATCAAATATTGCTCCATAGTTTGATCTATTATTTCATTAGTTAAAAGTGAGTGAAATGGGTTATGAAAAATCCCAAATTTTATTTTTCCAATATACCTCCTTAGCAAGGGGTGGCAGGATGGGGAGGGGTTTTGTTCAACCCTGGTGGATAATTTCTAAAATGGTATGCATGGCGTATAGGATAGATGACCAACAACTAGGTAGAAATGTGTGGTCTGTTGCAAGAATTGATTATAGCCAAAACCATATAGGTATCAAACATTAATATTTTTTGGGGTTTTCTCATCATTATTAAATACTTAAACAAAGGAACTTGCTACAGTACAACTACTTTGAGAACATTCACAAAAGAATTATAGGGCTCCTGGATGAAATTCCACAGAAAGGATTCTTGCATATTTGGAGACGTCAAAATCTAGAAGTTGATAGGAGTGTCAATCAATGATACCAACTCCAGGTTGGACAATTAGAAATCAATGGAAAATTAGGGGTGGCCTCTCCCTTAACCCTAAAGACCTTTACATGATCAAGAATGGCTTTATGATTTACATCCAAATCGAAACCCATTACCAAAGGGCCGATAAAAAAAGGACTCATATGATATCAATGAGCTATATGAAAATTTTGGATGGGGGTTAGACTACCATCATTGTTCACCGAGATCGCTCACAACATAAAATTAAGGTAATTAGGATGTCACTGCTAGCACAAAGCACACTTTGATGGTCGATGTTATAGAAAATCCTTGAAACCTCGCAATTGCTAATGAGAGCAAACTTATCACAGAAGACACAATATTTATCTACCAAAAATTTGTGGAAATAAACAATGAAGAGAAACACAACCACACATAGAAAACACAATATATCTGGGGAACCCAATTGGGAAAAAACTCTATTGCTTGTATTAAAAAAAATGAATAATTTGATCTATTACATAAAATCTACTTCAAGCCTAAATCTCCTTCCAATATTGATCAACTCTTGTCGGGTCCCTATAAAACTAGTGATTACCCCATTACTATGGTAGTTGTACCCCTTATTAATATTTTCGTGCCCCTATTTCCCCCATATTGTTATTACTATGCCCCATAGAATCCCTCTATTGTTATTTTTGTGGCTTTATATTATTATTATTAGGT
>APFE030113987.1:0-35733 GCA_000404065.3 Pinus taeda | reverse complement strand
AACATGTTGACAGGGTGCTACAACTATTGGAGGAAAAAAAATTATATGCAAAAAGATCCAAATATTTCTTTGGAATCCAAGAGGTGGAATATCTGGGTCATATTGTATCTCATGAAGGAGTTAAGGTAGACCCTAGCAAAATTAAAGCCATTAAGGAATGGAAATCCCCACATCCATAAAGCATCTGCGAGGATTTCTTGGGTTGACAGGGTATTATCGCAAGTTGTTAAGAATTATGGGAGAATAGCAACACCTCTAACAACATTATTGAAGAAAGATGCATTTTCATGGACTCCAGAAGCGACAAAGGCCTTCGAACATCTTAAAGAGGCAATGTGCCAAGCACTGGTCTTAGCTAAACCAGACTTCACAAAAGCCTTTATTGTGGAATGTGATGCTTCAGGAAATGGAATTGGTGCCGTTTTAATGCAAGATGAAAGACCCGTTGCTTTTCAAAGTCGTCCAATCAAGGGAAAGTTTTTACACAAAGCTATTTATGAGAAGGAAATGTTGGCAATACTCCAGCACTTAAGAAATGGCGATCCTACCTAATGGGAAGACACTTCAAGGTAAAAACGGATCATGATAGCCTTTAATACTTTTTAGAACAAAGATTATCCTCTGAAGAGCAACAAAAGTGGGTCACAAAGATGTTGGGTTATGACTTTGAAATCATCTACAAAAAAGGGAAGCAAAATGTGGTGGCAGATGCACTCTCAAGAAAGGATGAGGATGTGGAAGCATTGTTGTGTGCCATTTCTATATCCAACCAGATTGGATAAATGAAGCAAGGGAGGAATGGAAGAATGACGAAGAACTGTGGGCACTTATTCGAAAGCTACAACAAGATTCTAGTATGTCTGATACATTTAGCTGGAAAAATGATTCATTATGGTACAAAGATCGCTTAATACCTCTGTAAGAATTCCCAGCTAAAACAAAAGATTCTTATGGAATTGCACACTTCTCCCTTAGGAGGGCACTTAGGATTTTTAAAAACTTACCACAGGGTTAAGAAATAATCTTTTTGGGATGGCTTTAAATCAGATATTCAAAAGTTTGTGGTGGAATGTTTGGTTTGCCAACAAAATAAAGTTGAAACAATTAAGACACCGGGTCTATTACAACCTTTATCCATTCCAAGCCAACATTGGGAGGAGGTTTCAATGGATTTTATCACAGGTTTACCCAAGTCTGGGGGAAAGAGTGTCATCATGGTGGTAGTTGACAGACTTACCAAGTATGCACACTTTTGTGCATTATCACATCCATTTAAAGCCAGTACAGTTTCTACTGCATTTATGGAAACAATTTCAAAAGCTACATGGAAACCCAAATATTATTGTAAGTGACAGAGATCCCATTTTCACTGGAAATTTTGGACAGAATTATTTTCTTGTCTTGGTACTCAGTTAGCTCATAGTTCATCTTATCATCCTCAATCTGATGGGCAAACTGAGATAGTAAACAAATGTTTGGAAGGATATCTTCGTTGCTTTGTATCTGATAAGCAGACATAATGGGTCAAATGGTTGCCTCTCGCTGAATGGTGGTATAACACTTCCCTCCATACAACAACAAAAATGACCCCATTTATGGCACTTTATGGGTATGAAACACCATCCATCACATCATATTTAAGTGAAAATTCTAAGGTTCAAGTAGTGGAACATCACATCGAACATCAACAACAAGTCCTCCAACTCTTAAAGGATAACCTCATGTTGGCACAAAATAGAATGAAACAAGAGGCAGATCAACATCGCAGCGAAAGAAGTTTTGTTGTAGGCGATTGGGTATTTCTATGGCTACAACCATATAAGCAAATGTTCCTCAAGCAAGCTAAGAAGGATAAGAAATTATCACCAGAGTATTATGGTCCGTACAATGTGTTGCAAAAGATTGGTACTATGGCATACAAATTGGAGCATCCTGCAGCTTCTCGATTGCACCTAGTTTTCCGTGTTTCATCTTTAAAGAAGGTTATAGGCGATAGGCTCCTAGCTCAAACAATATTGCCAGAACTTGACGAGGAAGGAAAAATTATATTGGAACCAGAAGCAGTCACAGAAACAAGATCTCAACAGCTATGAAATCGATCAATTTCAGAGTATCTTATGAAGTGGAAGAACCTATCTGTAGAAGATTCCACATGGGAGGATGAGAATTTTATACAGAAGTATCCAGAACTACTCAAGCGTTGAGGACAACACTTTTTTTGAAGGAAAGGGGCATGTTGGGTCCCTATAATACTAGTGATAACCCCATTACTATGGTAGTTGTACCCCTTATTAATATTGTTGTGCCCCTATTGCCCCCATATTGTTATTACTGTGCCCCATAGAATCCCTCTATTGTTATTTTTGTGGCTTTATATTATTATTGTTAGGTCGGTTGGGTTATATTGTGACTCCTTAGACTCCTATATATAGAAAGGAGGTTTTGTCATTTGTATCATCGAAGAATTTTTCATTTATGTAATGTAAAGGAGGTTTCCCCCTCGAAGAGGCTGAATTCTAAGGCGTTGATCTATCTTTTCTATCTTTTCTTGAGCTGGTTTCATAACAACTCTTCTCCAGAACTGCCCAACACCTAGGAAAATAATGCCTACTAGGAAGATCTTATTTCCTTCCACAATTCCCAAGACAAATTTCCCTACTCAATCTTCAAGCCTTTCACACAAAAACCTATGTACCATAAATAAATACAATTTTTCCTTCGTCCAATCTCAATAGGCAATTCAAATTGCATGACCTACTGGGGATAAATTTAGTAGTTCTTGTAGTTAGTTGAGAGTAAGTTAAGTTAACACAAAGTTAACTAATCAACTAAACTCATGTTTATCTCTATTCTAAAAATAGAGATCATTTAACTAACAGAAACTAGATTTAACTCCACTACATAGCTAATTTTAGCCATTAACTAATCCATAACTCACTGCATGCCATCTAACTCGAATTAATTGACAATAAGTCAGTGATAGACCAAATTCGAATTGGCATCTTTGACTAAGGGACAAGTAAAATAATCCATTCCTTGCTACATTTTCACCACTCCCTCTTAGCGAGGAAGGGATTCTTAGAATAACCTATTGGCATTATGATACAAGTGTTGCCCTTGATGGAAATTCACTCACATGTCAATTAAGAGGTAACAGGGCATTGGTATAGAAGAACAGGGAGTTGGAACAAAGGATGTTGTAAGGTAGTTTAAGGATCAGAATCAAGAAGTTGAAGGAAAAGGATTTTGTAAGGTAGTTTAAGTTGTATACATAGGTTAACCTTGTCAAAGTAGCATATACTCGCAGGTTAATAGAACAAAAAGAGTGTATATGTATGTATGCACTTTCACAAGAGGAAAAGCGTTTATGGGTTGGAAAATCAAGGAAATACAAGATTAAAGAATACCAAGGGTCCATACCATGGTATTAGCCCACAATATTGAGTGGAGTAACAACTATTTGATCCCATCCAAGAATACCACAAGTTCTAAGTGTTGTTTTGGTCTGAGGTATTGAGAAAGGCCAAAAACTATATAAGGAGGAGATGATCAAAGGGCCAAGTGTGCAAGTGAAAGGGTTTCTCAAGAATACTTCTATCTGAAGTATATTTTATATTGTAGGGGCTATGATTATGATATAATATGAAATATTTTGTTCACCTTGAATTCAATGTTGGATCAGGATCATGAGACCTGAAATGACTTATCATTGAATGATTTGATATTGTTTGGGCTAGATCGGATTGCTTACACATGTTTTATTCTTTAAATGTCATGATATGTGTATTTCTGAAGTCTGGAATAGCAGCGAAGTTGTAAGTTTGTATTTGCAGATATATACATTGGTTCACCTTGGTAAAGGTGCATATACACGCTGGTTCAAAGCTTCCAAGTAGTTAATGCAAAAGAAAAGCCTGTTATTCAGAAATGATTGATTTATCTGATCAGTGATGTTGCTTTGCTATTGTCTTTCAATGATGTCTTCTTAGACCTGAATGTAGAACTGAATGCATAAGGAGATTGCTTATGATTGACTTATTTATTAATTAAGAAGGGTGATCTTTGTTGCTGACTATCTAGATCCCTATAATTTGACAGTAGATGTTCAGAATATCACTGGTTGGTAGAGATTTGATTCAGAAATTTTTATGATTCAATAGTTTTGGAGGTATACGCAGGTTTGGTTAAAGGAAGTAGCATATACACATAGTTTGGGTTCATTAAAGTGGCGTATGCATTCTAATGTATGATTTTTAAGGTTGCAGTTGCTTCTGAATGATGATGCATTTTTCTAGGTTCAACACAGTGTTCTAGTGACAGTGATCTAACTATTCAGATTAACTGATTATTGGTTGATTCAGTTATTATTATAGAGTTTGAGCTTCAAAGTTTCTGATGGGCCTAGTATGAAAATTTGATGAAATGAGGCCTTCATATTGTGTTGTTGTGTACCATGAGCATCTAGTCTGAAAATTTATAAAATGTGGTCCCTGGAGGAAGAGAAAAGGTCGTAGCCTTCTATAGGTCAGCGCTTACGTACTAGTAAACATAGCAGCTAGTAAAAGAGTTAGGGGATTGTAGCTCCCTTCCAGTAGAAGCTGGAAAACAAGATAAGGTTATAGTCTTCTGCAGGTGGGTGCCTACGTACTGATATAAGTCTACACCAGTACAAGATTGTAAACAGATTTTCTTTATATTAAAAATAAGACTGAGATGGCAACACAGGTGGTTTTTCTCCCACATTAGGTTTCCACCTTAAATCTTGGTGTTCATGTGTGTTTCTTATGTGTGATGGTTTATTATGTTATTATTTCACATAGTTAATGTATAATAAAGTATTGATGCATTGATTAAATATCAACACAGGATGAATTAACTAAATCATAAGTTCTTTGGGTATACGCTAGTTTCTTTAATCACAGTTGCGTACACACGCAAGTTCACTTCACTGAAGTAGCATATATAAATCTGATTGTGAAATGAAAAATTATTGAATTATTGATTCACTGCCCCCCCCCCCCCCCCAACTCTCAGTATTATTTCCAACAATTGGTATCAGAGCGGGCTCTTCAGAAGAAGTTTGATCGCTTGAAGGGAGATCTCTCAAGATGAAAAATCACAAAGGCATGGGATCTATCAAACCACCAATCTTCAATGGAAACAACTTAGTATATTGGAAGATAAGAACTAGAGCCTATCTTCAGTCGCTTGGAGATGAAGTTTGGGAAATTGTGGAAGGAAGATAATAATTTCCAGCAGCAATACCTACAAATACAGCAGGTAAGAATTTATATGAAACCAATTCCAAAGCATTCAATACTTTATTGGGAAGTCTATAAAAATCAGAATTTGTCAGATTCATGTAGCTCAAGACAGCCAAAGAGATATTGGACAAAATCATTCAGAGCTATGAAGGAAACTCCTAGGTAAAACGTGCTAAGCTCAAAACTCTCATAATACAGTATGAAACTCTCAAAATGCAATGTGATGAAAGTATTGCTAGTTACTTTTTACAAGTATATGAGATTGTAAATTGTATGAAGAATTTGGGTGAAGAAATAAAGGAGGCTATTTTAGTAGAGAAAATCTTGAGATCTTTGTAATCTAAATTTGTGTTAAAAGTATCTGCCATAGAAGAAAAGCTGGATGTCAATCTATTAATGTTGTTAAACTTCATGGAATTTTAATTTCCTTTGAAATGAGGAAAGGAGGTCCATCAAATATTAGGGAAGTTGCTTTCAAAGCTTCAGCAAAGGGAAAAGAAAAGGAAGATCTCAATGAATCGGGATATATTTCAAAAGAAGAAGATGAGGTAAACTTTTTCAAGAAGCTTCAACGGGGTTCTAGAAGATTCATAGGTGAGCTACCATTCAAATGCTTTGCTTGTGGTAGAGTTGGCCATTATGTTGCAAAATGTCCTCATAAAGATAATCATGAAAAAAGGAAAGGAGTTTGCAAAAGGCAATAGAAAACAGGGTGTTAATAGAAGAAGTTACTATACTCATGAAGATAGTGATGGATTATCTAATAGTGATGAAGATGAAACTGAACAAGATTTTAAACTACCCATGGCATATGACAATGATAATTTTTTGGATGCCTTAGAAGAGGAAAACTTTCTTGAAGAAATCACTAAACTCAAAATATGTTTGGAAGAAAAGAATATGATCATAGACACTTTGACACAACAACTCACTAAAAGAGAAAAACACAATGAAAAACTAGAATGTGAAGTTGTGGGTCTAAGAAAAGAAGTTGAGAAGACAAAATATCTTAATCTTAGATTTGCTAAAGTATCAGAAACTTTAAATGAAAGCATCAAGGTTCAGTGTTCTCCTCTTATAAATACCAGCCTTGGATTTACTAAAGAATCATCCCAATCACAAAAGTCGTCAGCCACCACCAGGAGCTATCTTGATACAGCAAAGACCAGTGAACAATATGTCAATCATCAACAAAATCCTAAAAGTACTCATCAGGTAAATCATGCTCAATTTACTCCAAAGATGAACATCAATAGAAGCATCAACCAAAAGGTAAACAATACCAAAAGATTCTATGATCACAGAAACTTCTTTAATGGACAATGTTTTTCATGCCATAACTTTGGCATAAGGCTGCTCAATGTGTTGCTTACAAAACTATCATGACTAGAGAAGCACGAAATCAAAGAGGTGTAATAGGGATCAACAAAAGTTCTTATAATAACTTTTCTCCTCTTGAAGATGAAATTGAATGTTCATTTAACTTTGGTCATGAAGAATCTAAATGCAGGAGAAATTTCGGCCAACAATTCAAAAGGAGAAAACATCATCATATTCCAATGTATGGATAAAGAAGGAATTTCAATCAGAAAGATGTGGCATAGCTCTATTTGCAGAAGGGCAGGAAAATTAGTGGTACATTGACAGCGGATGCTCTAAATACATTACAATTGATAAAGATAAACTTCATTCATATAATGCTTTAGAAAAGGAAAAGAATGTCTCCTTTGGAAATGACACACCAGCTGCCATTAAAGGTAAAGGTTCTGTTTATTTGAAAGAAAAGTTTAAATCTGGAAATGTCATGTATGTTGATGGTTTAAAACATAACTTGTTGAGTGTCAGTCAAATGTGTGATCAAGGAAATGAAGTTGTGTTTCGATCAAATGGATGTGTGGTTCATAAGATTGATACAGGAAAGATCGTAATCAAAGGTACAAGAACTCCAAGCAATCTATATATACTAAAAGGAGGAAAAAAACAATGATATCTAAGAAAAAAAGATGAAAACTAGTTATGGCACAAAATATTGGGGCATCTAAGATTTTCTCAAATAAGAAAAACATGCAGGCCCAAGGCGGCTTGTGATCTTCAAGATATCAACATTCCAGAAAATACCATTTGCAAACCATGTCAAGTCGGTAAGAAAGCCAAAGTTCATTTCAATGAGAAAGAAGGATCAGCAAGTAAGCCTCTTGAACTCTTCCACACTAATTTGTGCGGGCCAACAAGGAAAAAGTCACCCCGCGGAGAAGAATACTTCATTGTATTCATTGATAATTTTTCTAGAATGTGTTGGATTGGTATACTAAAGCATAAATATGAAGCATTTGAAAAGTTTAAAGCCTTCAAAGCTTTAGTCGAAAATGAATCAGATCGAAAATTCAAGGGTGTCAAATCTGATCGAGGAGGAGAATTCATATCAGATGAATTTTTTTATTTTTGTGAACAACATGGAATAAAAAGGCAATTCTCTGTTGCCAAAAGTCCTCAACAAAATGGCGTAGTGGAAAGAATGAACATAACAGTTCAACAAATGGCTCAAGCTATGCTTGATGAATCTGCAACTCTTGCCACCTTCTGGTGTGAAGTTGCATTTACTTCCATGACTATTCTCAACAATGCTAATGTTCGAGTAAATAGTGATCAAACTCCATATAAAATTTGGTATGGTAAGCCTCCTACTGTAAAACACTTTAGAGTTTTTGGAAGCAAATGTTTCATCAAAAAGACTGATGAAAAACTTGGTAATTTTGAACCCAGAGCAGACGAAGGAATTCTCCTTGGTTATTCATCTAAAAGTAAAGGATACAAATGTTATAATAAGAGAATTCAAAAAATTGTTGAATGCATTGATGTAGTAATTGATGAAGCATCCATAATCCAGAATAGATGAAATAAACAAAGGAAGATGACAACGAGGAAGACAGTGAATACTTTCCCATATCAAATCAAAATTATATAGAGGAAGAAACTAATGAATCATAAAAAGAAGATACAACTGACAGGGAAAACACTCCATCCAGGTATGTTCAAAAGAATCATCTAGAATCTCAAATTCTAGGAGAAAAAGGGTCTAGAGTACAAACAAGAAGAACTCTTACACGAACTTCTAGTTATCTATCATTACTAGCCTCCATAGAACCATAGAATGTTAGTGAAGCTAAAAAATATGAATGTTGGGTTGAGGCCATGGATGAAGAACTTGACCAAATTGAAAAGAATGATACCTGGGAATTAGTTCCTAGAACCCATGATAAAAATGTTATAGGAACAAAATGGATATTTAAGAATAAGTTGAACGAAAATGGAGAGGTTATTAGAAACAAAGCAAGACTTGTTTGTAAAGGGTATGCTCAACAAGAAGGTATAGACTTTCAAGAGACTTTTTCACCTGTTGCCAGACTTGAAGCCATAAGAATGTTTCTTTCTCTTTCAAGTTTTCAAAAATTCAAAGTATATCATATGGATGTAAAATCAACTTTTCTTAATGGAGATTTAGAAGAAGTTTATATTGAACAACCAAAAGGATTCATTCTAGGAAATGATGCAAAACTTGCATGCGAGCTCAAAAAGGCTCTATATGGTCTCAAACAAGCTCCAAGGGCCTAGTATTATCGTCTTGACAAATATCTACAACAACAAGGTTTCACAAAAGGATCTGCAAACAACAACTTATACACAAAGATTGAGAATGATAAACTACTAATTATTATTGTCTATGTTGATGATATCATCTTTGGTAGTAATGAAGGATCTATGAGTCAGAACTTTGCTTCGATTATGCAACATGAATTTGAAATGTCCTTACTTGGTGAACTTACTTATTTTCTTGTTCTACAAGTACAACAAACAAAAGATGGTATTTTTCTTTCACAAACTAAATATCTCAAGTAGATTCTGAAGAAGTATGGAATGGAATATTCTAAACCAGTATGTACTCTAATGGTAACAGGATGCCATCTCAGTTCTAATGATGAATCACCTATAGTGAATCAACCAGCATAGAGATCTATGATTAGAAATCTACTTTATCTAACAAGTACCAAACCTGATATCAGGCATGCAGTAGGAATTGTTGGAAGGTTCCAAGAAAATCCAAAGGAATCACATCATCAGGCTGTAAAAAAAAATATTCAAATATCTTCAAGGAACTCAATACTTTGGTATATGGTATCCTAAAGATAAAAATCTTACTCTTCATGCATATACAAATGCAGATTGGGCAGGAAATGTTGATAATCGAAAAAGCACTAGGGGAGGTGCATTCTATATGGGATCACGTTAGTATCTTGGTTTAGGAAGAAACAAAGTTCAATTGCCTTATCTACAGCTAAAGCGGAATATGTGGTTGTTGCATCTTGCTACACACAACTACTCTTAATGATGCAAAAATTGCAAGACATTCAAATCACATGTTCTCCACCCATCTCCATTCCATGTGATAATATGAGTGCCATCAGTATTTCGAAAAATCCAGTCATGCACTCCAAGACCAAGCACATACCCATTAAGTAACATTTTCTACGAGAACAAGTGCTTGAACAAAAGGTTAAATTGGAGTATGTTCCCTCCAAAGAAAAGGTTGTTGATATATTTACCAAACTGCTTCCCAAAGAAACATTTGAATATCTCAAACAAAAGTTGGGAGTAGTTTCTGCATCATCATGCTATTAAATCTAGTTTTTAGAGGAAGGTTCATATACGCAGGTTTCATGAAAGATAGTCATGTATAGATGTGAGTTTCTATGGTTACAAGAGCGTATATGTTTTTCAAAAAAAAAAAACACTGGCTCAAACTCTGACATGGGTTTTCAGTCTGATATTGATGATTGCAGTCTGTTGATATGCTTTGTTCATTGATTTTTATCTGACTGATGAAGGTGCCTTGATGAACGATTTGTTGACAATGCACAAGTAGCACAGGTTCAGGGGGAGCATTAGCCTTCACAAACATTTTGCATTGTTGGCATTATGTTTTTTGATTTCAGCTATGGTTTCAGATATTCATTATTGCATAGGTCATGTAAAGATCTAAGGTGTAATATGTCTCCTTTTGTCATAGTCTATTTTTGAATGAGTCATATTGGACATATGATGTAATTTGTATCCCCACTATGCATGGGAAGGATGATGTAATAATTGCTATATTCCAGTCATGTATAAACAATTGGTATATCCCCACTTGGTTGGGTGGATGAGTCAAATTTGGTGTATCCCCACTTGGTTGGGTGATTGATGTATGTATGAGTCTTTGGTGATAGGAAGGTCATACTCACATGGTTGAGATATAGAGTCATGTTAATATTTTGAAAAATATCTCTGCAAACTCTGCATGTACTCAGGGGTAGCATGGAAAACATAGTGTATCTCAAAGGGGGAGAATATCTTGGTCCACCCTTTTACCCTTGATGTCCAAGGGGGAGAGTATTTTGGTGTTGCTTGATATCTCTAACAGGTTCAATAGCTTGAAGTAATCAACACCAATATGCTTGCCATCAAGTCCAAAGGGGGAGATTGTTGGCATTATGATACAAGTGTTTTCCTTGATGGAAACTCACTCATAGGTCAATTCAGAGGTAACAAGGCATTGGTACAGAAGAACAGGAAGTTGGAACAAAATTATACTAATCAGAATCAAGAAGTGGAAGGAAAATGATTTTTTAAGGTAGTTTAAGTTGTATATGCAGGTTCACCTTGTCAAAGCAGCATATACACATGGGGTTAACAAAACAAAAAGAGCATATATGTATGCACGCACTTTCACAAGAGGAAAAGTGTGTATGGGTTGGAAAATCAAGGAAATACAAGATTAAAGAATATCAAGGGTCAATACCATGGTATTAGCCCAGAATATTGAGTGGAGTAATGACTATTTGATCCCGTCCAAGAATACCATAGGTTCTAAGTGTTGTTTTGGTCTGAGGTATTGAGAAAGGCCAAAAACTATATAAGGAGGAGAAGATCAAAGGGCCAAGTGTGCAAGTGAAAGGGTTTCTCAGGAATACTTCTATTTGAAGTATATGTTATGTTGCAGGGGCTATGATTATGATATAATCTGAAATATTTTGTGCACCTTGAATTCAATGTTGGATCAGGATCATGAGACCTGAAATGACTTATCATTTAATGATCTGATATTGGTTGGGCTAAATCTGATTTATTACACATGTTTTATTCTATAAATGTCATGATCTGGGTATGTTTGAAGTCTGGAATAGCATCAAATTTGTAAGTTTTTATTTACAGATTTGTATGTTGGTTCACCATGGTAAAGGTGCATATACATGTTGGTTCGAAGCTTCCAAGTAACGTATGCAAAAGAAAAGCATGTTATTCAAAAATGACTGATCTATCTGATCAGTGTTGTTGGTTTATTGTTGTCTATCAATGATGTTTTCTTAGATCTAAAAGTAGAACTGAATGCATAAGGATATTGAGTCTGATTGATTGATTGATTAAGTGAGAAGGGTGATCTTTGTTGATTATCTATATTTCTATAATTTGGCAGTAGATGTTCATAATATTACTGGTTGCTATAGATTTTATTTAAAAAAATTTATGATTCAATAGTTTTGGAGGTATACGTAGGTTTGGTTAAAGGAATTAGTGTATACACACAGTTTGGGTTCATTAAAGTAACGTATGCATTCTGATGTATGATTTTTAAGGTTGCAGCTGGTTCTGAATGATGATGTAGTTTTTTGGATTCAGCACAATGCTCTGGTGACAGTGATTTGACTATTCAGATTGGTTGATTATTGGTTGATGCAATTATTATTATAGAGTTTAAGCTTCAAAGTTTCTAATGGGTCCAGTATGAAAATTTGATGAAACGAGGCCTTCATATTGTGTTGTTGTGTACCAAGAGCATCCAGACTGAAAATTTATGAAACGTGGTCCCTGGAGGAAGAGAGAAGGTTGTAGCCTTATGTAGGTCGATGCCTATGTACTAGTCAATATATCGGCTAGTACAAGAGCTAGGGGTTGTAGCTCCCTTCCAGTAGAAGTTGGAAAATGAGAGAAGGTTGTAGCCTTCTGCAGGTGGGTGTCTGCGTATTGGTATGAGTCTGCACCAGTACAAGATTGTAAATAGATTTTCTTTATATTAAAAAGAAGACAGAGACAACAGCAGCAGGTTTTTTTCTCCCACATTAGGTTTCCACCTTAAATCTTGATGTTCATGTGTGTTGCTTATGTGTGATCATTTATTATGTTATTACTACACATAGTTACTTTAAAATAAAGTACTCATGCATTGATTAAAGATCAACACAAGATGAATTAACTAAGTCATAAGTTCTCTGGGTATATGTTGGTTTCCTTGATCACAGTTGCATACACACTCAAGTTCACTTCACTGAAGTAGAATATATAAATCTGATTGTGCAATGAAAAATTATTGAATTAATAATACTGATTCACCCCCCCCCCAGTATTATTTCCAGCATAACCTTGTCCACCTGGATTTGTCTTCAACTCAACTAAATTCTCTATTGTTGTAGTTTCTCCCTCTAAACGAGAAGACTTATATGCTTCCTTCTATGGAGAAGGATTTGAATACATGTTCTTTCCATCCATGCTCTATGGGTTCAACACTTTAGTCATGAGTTCCATGTACCCTATCTACCTGGGTGTCTTCTTCTTGGTGTTGGAAGAATCAACTCTCTTCTGAGCTCCCTTAACCAAATCCTCTTCCCACTTGGCTCGAACTTTTCCTATATTGGAAGTCTCTAATGGAGTGGCTTCCTCCACTCACCCTAGGCTATGATCCTCATCATCATCCTGATGGTTAACTCAACAGTCAATTATCTTAGATTGAAACTGAGATATTGCCTGAGGCTTCATATTTTAGAGCTTATCCTTCTCTCACTCAGCCACCACATCTCTACTCTAAGAAATCTCTCCCTTGCTTCTCAAGGTTTCACATGCATCAACCTCCAATTTGTAGAGGTTATCAATCCTGACACCAATCTGCTTGACTTGTCCTAAAGCAGATTGCTTGAGGTAGGCCTTCCCTTTGTTGAGTACTACACCATACCCTTTGGCTTCAAGGACTGCTAATGAGACGCAGGTTTCTTTAATCCTAGAACATACGTTGCATTCTTGAGATGGAGAAGGGAACCAAACTCCCTCTTAAGGCTTACTGTACCAACTCCTTTGGTCATGTATTTTTCATCATCTCCAATCTCAATATATAATTTCACGTGTTTCTCCTCCAAAATACTGAAGAATTATTTATCCCTTGTCATGTGGAATTAAGATCTTGAGTTAGTGTACCACACATTACCACGAACTGAGCTTGAAATGTAAGCTATCAAAGAAAAATCCAATTAAAATTGAGAATAGAGTGCTTCTCCTCATTTTTTTGTTGCATCATGTTTGTTGGATTTCTTGTTTGGGCATTTTGCAGCATAATTTCCAAACTCATGACAATGAAAACACTTGATATTTCTAATATCCTTTTTTTCCTTGCCTCCATTCTAACTATACTTGGTTTTTCCTTGGGCCTTATTTCCCTTTGCTTTCTTCCCTTTTCTAGCTAAAGCAAAGTTCTCCTCATCTTTTGTCCCATATGAAACTCCATCCCTTGTGTTCCTCCTTATCTCTACCTGCATAAGATCTGACCACAATCTCTCCCAATCAGGGAGCTTATCTCTTCCATTCATTTCATCCTAGAATATATGCCAAGATTTGTGAAGCCTAAGAAGAGAAATTCTCACAAGATATGTTGGTGGAACAATCTCTCCAACACTCCCCAAGTTCGCCCCTCACTTGAGAAAAACCTAGATAGATATGTAACAATAGGCTCATTCTTGCTCATTTGAATGTTCCTCAATTTGTCCTTCAAATAAATTTTTCTATCATCACTACTGTAGCTTTCAAAAAGATTAATAAGGTCCTTCCACATCTGGAATGTTTTCTCCTACCCATGAAAATTTGGAACAATATGGTCTCTAACTCCTTCTAGGATCATCCTCCTAGCTTTGGCAATATCCTTCTTCTATTAAGTCAGTTGTTGTGCATCTGATGTAGGAGGTTTAGGAATATCAATATTGATGTATTCCAAAACCCCATTATCATATAACACAACCTCCATTTTATCCTTACATTTGAAAAATTTTGAAGACCCTTCTAGGGCATGCTCTGTCCTCAAACCATAAGATCACGATTCTTGCACTTGTAGAATTCATGCACTAACTAATCTTCTCTCCAATGTGCTTTGAATCTACTCAAGGAACTCAATATCTATATTTTTTTCATATTTGATACCATGTATAAAATCCTTGAAACCTTGCAACTTCTAATGAGAGAAAATTGATCACAAAGGACACAATATTTCCCTACCAGAAAAATTGCTTAAAGAAAACAATGGATAGAAACATAATCACACATAAAACACATAATATATCTGGGGAACCCAACTGGGAAAAACACCTATTGCTTTTATTAAATTAACTTAGAAATTTGATCTATTACATTTAATTTGCTTCAAGCTTGAACCTCCTTGCAATATTGATCAACTCTTCTCAATAATTTCCTAACATTTAGGAAAATAATGCCTGGTAGGAAGCTCTTATTTCCTAGCACAAATATACCCCTAAAAAATAGTAAATTCTCTTATTTCCTTGCATAATTCCCAAGATAAATTTCCATGCTCAATCTTAAAACCTTGCACACAAAAACTTGTGTACCATAAATAAATAAAATTGTGCCTTCATCCAATCTCAAGAGGAAATTTAAATCGCATGACCTACTAGGGATAAATTTAGCAGCTAACTAAGAGTAAGTTAAGTCAACACAAATTCAACTACTCAACTCAACTCATGTCTATCTCTATTCTAGAACTAGAAATCAGTTAACTCCACTAGATAGCTAATTTTAGCTATCAACTAGTCCACAAATCATCGCATGCCATCTAACTCAAATTAACTAACAATAACTCAGTGATAGGGAACATCACACATGTTAACTGAAAGCTAACTCAAGCAACTATGAGACTGAATTTGAATTGGCATCTTTGACTAAGGAACAATTCAAAGAAGCCATTCCTTGCTAATTTTCAACAGAAGTATAGCCACAATATAGACCCCCCACATCAAGTTTTAATTGTAGTGTGTAGCAAGGAAATTATGAAGGGTGATGTTGATTTATTTTTTCTTGTATGTGGCCCATGCAACATAGAATATATGGTAATTGGGTGTTCTTCTAAGGTACTTTGTGTTATAAAAGTCATCGGTTCAAAACTCTGTAGGAAAAATACAACCATGTTAAGGGCTCGTGTAGCCTAGGGCAGGTGCGATCCCCAGGTGATTTTGACAGCTTATATACCCACAGGTCGCAACTATTCAATCCATGGGTTAGTCATGTAGTCATCTTAGGACTCACATAAACTAGAAAACAAAAAACAAAAAATCTACTTGCGTGTGGGAATGGGGGTGGGTCAAGTGAATAAATATATGGTGAAAAAACAAAATATTCTCATAAGGACTCCCAATATGGGTCTCAATTTTGGGAAAAATTAAAGTTGTGTGTGGTTAATCCCATGGAGAACACGCAGTTTCCATATTAGTGATACTTTGTTCATTCGAGTTAGGCCCAATTTCAAGGTTAATCCAGGCTCTGGAAATGAGCTGGAGATAGGAAAAATGGTTGTTTGCAAAATGATTTGGCTGGATTTCAATCAATCACTCATTATTGGGCAAATGGTAACGTTTGGAGAGCCAATTCACAATATTGATTGGGCTTAGGATCTACTGCATCATCTAGGGTTAAATTGGTTGAAGGTGAGACTTGTAAAGTACTTTGGCTTTATTTTACAATTATTTTTAAAAGTATAGGTTCTCATCTGCAGGTTGGTATGCCTCAACTATGTAATAATTATGCAAACCAATGCATACATGAAGCCAATCTAGAGGGATTTGGTGTCCCTAGATTAAGTGTCACTGTGCTATGCATGTAGGCTTGTGGGATGGGTAATTGTACCCCCTAGGACTCGTGGATTTCAAACCCTATTAGGACTCTCAATAGTAGGGTGAGATGACCTAAAAGGTGGTTGAATCTGGGTGATGTGGTGAAGAAAAAGATAACCACTATGTGGGGAGGCCAAGCTGGAGCAACGAGTGCCATTCAAAATGTATTTCATTACAATTACAATAGCACTGAGAAGGTAAATCGATTGACGAAAAAAATAAATCTATTACATATTATTAGAAAATTAGAGAGATGCACAAGAATGAAATCAAATCTCATTGATCAAACTGCTTGGACAAAAAGTACATTATATAGGCACACATAGACATCTTCTAGGACAGTCTAGATCCAAATAATTCGGATCACCAACTCACAACACAAACTACAAAGAAACAACTCATGATAGATAGAATCAACACTAACTACAAGAATACAACTCATCAACACTAGCTGGACATATCATTTCTACATTATTCCAACATCCCCCATTAATGAAGAAATGGATTTTCAACAATGCCTAGTTGTTATCTACATATTTCAAAGTTCATCTTTCCAAGAGGCTTGGTAAAGATGTCAGCAACATTCTCACTTGTATTATAATACACTAAATGAATCTCATTTGATTATATCTTTTCTCTTACAAAGTGATGTTGGACTTCAATATGTTTTGTTCTTGCATGATAAATTGGATTATTTGCCAGCTTCATGGAACTCTGGTTGTCACATTTGATACTTGTTGGTCCTCTTTGTTTTTCTCCAACATCTTCAAGAATCCTCCTTAACCAAATAGCTTCATAAGTTACATTGGTCAAATCTTTGCATTCAACTTCTATGGATGACAAAAAAACAATTGGTTGTTTCTTAATACTCCATGATACGACCCCCGATCCTAAATTGAATGCATATCCAGAGGTTGACCTTCTATCATCAAGATTTCTAGCCCAATCGAAATCAGAAAAACCTGCCAACTCAACAGCAGATTCATCAGCATACATAATACCAAAATAAAGTGTTCCCTTCAAATATCAAAGGACTTTCTTTGTTTATTTCCAATGGCTTTCACAAGGCTTAGCCATAAATTGACTAAGGATGCCTGATAGTGGTCAAGTAGTTCAAACTTCCCATCAATTGACAATACAAAGTTCCATTCACTTCTTTAGATCCACCATCACTGTACATCATGGCATTCTATTCCAAAGGATTATAAATTGGTTTGCATTCAAACATATGAAATCTTTCAAGGATTGTCTTTTCATATTTGCTTTGTGTGATGATTGTCTTACCAGATTCCCTCCAATTTTCAAGACCCAAATAATAAGGCAATTCACCAAGGTCCTTCATTTCAAATACCTGTGACAACTAAATTTTAATTTCTTCAATCAACCTAAGTGCACTTCTTGTTATGATAAGATCATCAAAAACATACAAAGATTCAAGGAAATATTCCTATCATCATCTCTCTTGATGTACAAGTTAGGATGACTTTTGCTTCTCACAAACACTTTTCCACAAAAGAATGAATCAATTTTCACATACCAAGATATTGGTGCTTGTTTCAAACCATACAAAGCTTTCATTGACCTACAAACAAGGTGCTCTTGTCCCTACTTTACAAACCCTTCAGGCTAAACCAAATATACTTATTCTTTTAATTCACCATTCAAGAAAGCAGATTTGAAATCTAACTGATGCAGTTTCCAATTTTGTTTTGTAGATAATGCAATCATGATTCTAATTGTATTCAATTTAGCTACAAGTGCAAAAGTATCTTCATAATCAATGCCTTGTTTTTGTGAATAGCCTTTTGCAACCAATCTAGATTTTTACTTATCAATACTACCATGAGCATTAAACTTTGGTTTGAACAACTATTTGCATCCTATGGGAACTTTATATTTGGGAAATTTTGTTAATTCCCATGTGTCATTCTTCATTATTGAGTTGTATTCCTCATTCATTGCATCTTTCCATTCTTTATATTCTTTAGCTTCTACATAACTTGAGGGTTCTACAACATTCATTACATGAGACATTAATGCATAATGTTTATACCTTATAGGTGGTTTAATTTGACGCAATGACCTCCTTAGAGTTTTACTGCTTTCATCCTTCTTCCTACTTTCTGGAGTCCCTTGTTGTCTTCTTGGAGTGTCATGAATGTTGGATGCTTCCTTCTCTTGAACCTGTACATGTTCTTGTACCTGTTCTTATTCCTGTTCAAAACTTTCTTCTATTTTGACATAATCATCAATATCATGCCATACATTTGTGTTATTCATTTTATCACCTTCATCTACATTTTCATGAAACACCACATCCCTACTTGCAAGAAATCTATGTGAAGTAGGATCAAACAACTTGTATGCATTTTGATCATCACAATAACCAATGAATGTGCACTTAATTGATTTTGCATCAAGTTATGTTCTTTCATCTTTTGGAATATCAGCATATGCCTTGCATCCAAAAACTCTTGAATGATTCACTTTTGGTTCAAATCCATGAAATGCTTCAAAAGGTGTTTTTAGATTTAAACTTTTGGTTGGACTCCTATTTTTCAAATAAACGGCAATATTAATGGCTTCATCCCAAAAACCATTAGAGATATTTTTGCCTTGAAGCATACTTTGTGCACATTCTACTAATGTTCTATTTTTCCTCTCAGCAACTCCATTTTGCTGAGGTGTATGTGGCACTGTAAATTGCTGTAGAATCCCATGACTTTTGCAATATTTATTAAAATCTCTTGATTTGTATTCTCCCCTCGATTAGATCTGAGAATTTTGATGTATTTCCTAGTTTTTTTTTCCACCATGTTTTTGAATTCCTTAAAGTATTTAAAAACATCACTTTTCTTTCTTATGAAATAGACCCAAGTGTATCTAGATCTATCATCAACAAAAATAAGAAAGTACAATGCTCCTCCAAGAGATCTAGTTTGCATAGGTGCACATACATCAGTATGAATTAATTCAAGTACTTCTCTTTGCCTTTTTCCTTCATGTATAGGAAATTCCTCTCTATGTTGCTTACCAAGTGCACATGCTTCACATTCAACATGATTATTCTTCATAACAGGAAGACCTTCAACCATTGTTTTTCTTTGAAGTAACATTAAATCATTGTGATTTAAATGCCCATACCTTTGATGCCATAACTTTTCTGTTGACATTGTTGTAGATGTCAATGATTGATGCCCTATCCTGGTCACATTCATCTTATACAAGCCTCCAACTCTAGTACCTATGGAAATAACCTTGTATCGATCCTGGATATCTTTAACGACACACTATGATTTGATAGATTCCACCTTTATATCTTGATCAACAATAGTAGAAACAAAAATTAAATTCTTTTTTATACCAGGAACATACATCACATCATGGATCTGTCTCTCTTTTCCATTAGATGACATCACACCTATTACTCCATATCCTTGAACTTGAGGGGATCTATTATCTCCTATATAAACACGTGTTCCATCAATCTTCTCATGATATTTATCAAACCAATCCTTATTACATGACATATGGAGTGATGCACCAGAATCAATGAACCAAGCATTCACATCATCGGTCTCAGCAGACATTGCAGCATCAGAAACAAACAATTTGAGATTTTTAAATCCATCATTGATTGAGGTGTATTTATCCAAAAAAATTCCATTATGCCTTATTTTTCTCTGTTTAGACTCATTATATTTTCTTTTATAGCAAACTTTAACATGATTTCCAGGTTTGCCACAATAGTAACAATCATCATTTATTTTATCTTGAACTGGAAATTTAGATTGTGCCATACCTTTCTACTTTGCTTGAAACTTTCCTCCTTTGATTTTGTCCCATGTCTTAGCTTTGTATGGCTTCTTACCCTTGGCTACCAATGCCAAATCTGAATTGTTTGAGCCCAAATTGATGTTCTTCATCCTCTCTTCCCCTTGTAGAAGAATTCATGTCGATTCATTAAAAATAGGAGGCTTCTCTCTAGCTGAAAGACTTGAAACAAAAATTTGATAATCTTGCACTAAGCCATTTAATATTATGTTGGCCAAGTCATTATTGGACACCTTTTCACCAATGTCTCCTAACTTATCACTTAACTCTATGACATAAGAAATGAAATTTCTTATACTTTCATTGGCCTCCATTTTAATTGCTAAAAGCTTGGTCTTCAAGAACAAAATCCAGTTAGTATTAGACGTTTCATACAAGGTTTCGAGAACATCCCATGTTTCTTTAGATGTTTTACAATCCCTAATGTGAGGAATGATGTTGTCCTTAACTGACATCCGTAGCAACACCTTTGCTTTCGTTTCCCTTTTTTCCCAATCTGGAATAGCTACAATGGTAGTGGGTTTGGGCTCTACCCCACTCACTATGGGAAACAAATTATTTCCCTCTAAAACTGTTAACACCTTGAATTTCCAATTTACATAATTTCCTCCATCAAGCCTTGTGGACTCATTCAAATAAGTTTCAACCAGAAAAATTGACATAATGACAAAACAATTTGTCCCCAATCAACAAAATACACCCAAATCCACCATATTTACACCTAAATTCACCAAATCTACATCCAAATTCACCAGATCCAAAACCAAATGCACAGGATCTAAAAATAAAAATAAAAAACTCGATATTGCTTCAAATAAAATTAAAAAACAAAGCCAAAATTACTTCTTATTTCTCCTTTTTTTACCAAACCCTGTTTCCAAAAATATATTTTCCCTTTTTAACCAAGTACACCTTTTTACCAAAAATTTTTAACTTTCACCCAAAAAAAAGATATTTAACTCCTTGTACCACATAAATTCTTTTTCACCGTGAAAAAACGAATCCCATACAACTCCTTTAACCTATCGCACTATTCTTCATAAAAAAACAAATTCACTTTATGGATTGGAAAATCATTTTGGTAACATAACTGCTTCTCACACCTGTACGCAGAAAATAACTTCTACACGCCCCACTGATTCAGCGAACAGATCAAAGTGTCCACAATTTTATGCCACAAATCACACCTCTGCATCCAACAACCTTGTTCTTTTAAAATTTCTACAAATTATTGATCCACTGCATTTAATATAACTGGAAGTAATGAACCATGGCTAATAAGATCTCACATCTCTCACAGATCTAGGCCCTCTTGCTCTCAAAGACCTTACTATATCTCCCTCTCTGGCTCTAATACCATACTAGAAAATCAGAGAGAGACATGAGAATGAAATCAAATATCATCGATCAAGCTGCTCAGATGACCAGTACATTATATAGCCACACATAGACAGCTTCTAAGACAATCTAGATTCAAATAATTCAAATCACCAACTCAAAACACAAACTACGAAGAAACAAATCATGACAAATAGACTCAACACTAACTACGAGAATACAACTCATCAACTCTATCTGGACATATCATTTCTACATTATTCCAACACATATAGACTTGTTAAGGATGAATTTGAAACTTAAAGATCAAATGATGATGAGTGACCAAGCATTGGAGGAGATTCAAGCCTTGAAAGTCAACTTATCCAGGCAGCAGGATGAACCTGAGGCTCTCCAAAGTCATATAATGGAGCTACATGTGCTAGTTTAAATCTTGAACAGACTTAGCAACTTCAATAACTAGAATTGGGGAAAAGAAGGACAACAATTGGACCTTAATCGAACACCAACATAGACAGAAGATAAGTGGAGCTAAAGCAAGTTTTATTGGAAGTTATTTTTTTCTTGATAGTTTTCGTAGAGTCTATACTTATACAAATGTACTAAATTTTGACAACTTATCTAGCCTCAAGAGTGACGTTAAACAATACCAGTCATATACAATTGGTTGAAGAAGATCTCAATGTAAAACTTTTCTGCGTATTTTGTTGTGTCAAGGCACAGACTTAATACAAACTCTACTCATTCATGTTTATATATATGTATATAAACAATTGGTTGAAGAATATCTCAATGTGAAACTTTTCTGTGTATTTTGTTGTGTCAAGGCACAGATTTAATACAAACCTCTACTCATTCATGTTTATATATATATATATATATATATATATATATATATATAATATAATATATATATATATATATATATATATATATATAATATCCTTGAATAAACTATTTTTGAGATGTTGTGTTCATTTATGTAGAGTATTCAGTTGTCAGTGACATCGGTGGTGTGCATTTATATATATTCAAGTCACAAATTAATTGATGCATGTCTAAAGATAAATCATGTATAGAAAAAAAAAATATGTTTTCATTCATTGATATAATTCTTTCATTTTCAACATCTACCATTAATTGTACACATTTAGTAATTAATTATACACATTTAATAATTGGAAGATTACTTAATTTGGTTTCTCTTTCCAAAAGTTGCAAAGAAAATTATGAACTTTTGATTTTGCATACCAATTTTGACCACTAACTTGAAGACTGGTACTTCCATGTGTGTGTGTGTGTGTGCGTGCTTGAATAAACTCTTTCTGAGATGTTGAATTCATGTATGTAGAGTATTCAGCTGTCAAAGACATCTATGATGTGCATTTATACATATTCAAGTCAGAAATTGATTGATATATGTCTAAAGATAAATCATGTATAGCAAAAAATACATGTTTTCAATCATTGATATAATGCTTTCATTTTCAACATCTATCATTAGTTGTACACATTTAGTAATTGGAAGATTGCTTTGTTTTTTTTCTCTTTCGAAAATTATGAAGTTTTGATTTTGCATACCCATTTTGACCACTAACTTGAAGAGTGGTACTTCCATATTTAGAAAATAGAGTGTATCCCTTAATTTCACATACCAAACACATTTTATTCTTTCATTACCATTACAATCTTTTACAACATAATCCCATGGAAATATTAATTTCCATTTAGATTTGAATGTTCATTTGTGTTTCTTTAAAGTATGTTCTTACTCAACAAGCTTTGCAGTATTAGATTAATTTTCTTCAAGTAGGTGAGCAACAACTTCATTTGAAAAATGACATGATAGATTATAACATGCCAAATGTATTGGTGATTGATAATTGGTTGTTGTGCGTCTTAGAACAACCAATAGGAAACATTTTTTGAAATTTACACATGTTTAATCAATTCAAAGAATAAACTAAATAAATATAAAAATAAAAACAATATTACAAATAATCTTAAAAGAGTAACACAACAAATTCATATTAACACAAAATTATAATTAAAAATATAAATATAAATATTAATTGAATAATGTCATATAATTAATTATTTTAATTTTGTAACTATAAAACTTAAATTTTTCTACATTCTCTAATTTTTTTGAAATATAATTGCAACAAACTTTTTTTAAATGAAAAAATCAGCATACTTAACTCACAAAATTTAAAACTCTATCCATAAAATATTTCTTAAATTTATGTTAGGTTTATAACCTTAAAGAATTTGCTTTTCACTTAATTAAATTACTATGTTAATGCATATCAAGTTTTCAAAATGATGGGAATTAAGGGATAAGAAATAGATTTCCCGTGAAGCTTAAATTTAAATTAATTTTTTACTAATATAAGTGTATTTAAAATGGGTTTAAATTGTTAAACCATTCAAAAAATAACCAAAATCCAATTCATTCATTAAAATATGTTAAATTTGATATTGACTTATATACCCATATTATTTCATCATAAATTTTAAAATTACAAAATTAAAATAATATAAGAAATTATCTAATTAATTTTATAAAATAACTTAAATTCATTTAAGTCGGGATATAAATTCATTTAAATGGAACTATATATTATAAAGATGAAACTATAAATATTGAAATATGTTCAAAGTTTATTAAAAGGTATTATCTAGATTAATGATTGACTTTAACATTTATTTCCATGGAAGAAAAATAAGAGTTTGAAATGTGAGAATGTCATTGTAAAATTTATATAAGCTTTTCCAAAAAAGAGAAGTGACATGCTTGAGATGGATTACACAATGGCTTGGTCGAATATAACATAAATAATTTATTTTAACATATTGATTTCGCAATCCAACTTAGGATAACAAATACAATTCATCCATTGACATATTAGGCATTCATATTAAAGAAAAAAATCCAATATAGTCGCATTCATATTTAAATTGGGCATTCATATTCAAATTGTGAAGAAAAACATGAAAAAATTGTGTTATCAATTAAATTTATAAATAAATAAGGGTAGTTGTTGAGTAACAAGTCCTTCTCTAAGCGTTGTATGCAAGGGCAAGGGTAGGGGAAGGGTGGTGTGAGAGATTTCAAGCTATAACTTGCCTCATGGGTTTTCCTGTCTTGTCCTGTCTTGTGAAAGACAATTTTGTTTGTATTGTTGGTGTTAAAAATATTACTATGCTAATTTATGTAAAAACACCAAAACCACATTTTTCTTTCCATCTCAAAGAAACATCATCAAGTTTACAAATTCATTACAGTTGGAAAAAAAAAAAAAATTGGTCATGTAGAAATGGTTAGATAGACATAGAAATTGAAACTCTAAATTGAATAGCAAGAAGAGGAGCCTCCTCTAAGCCTAAGGAACTGAATGGGATTCTCAATACTCTCTGTCGATTAGAGGATTTGGTTCTCTGTTTCCCATGGTTCTATGTTTCCCTTGTGGGATTGATTGACCTAATCAACTTTTGTGTCAATTGTAAACCACTAATGTTGCATTTTCAATATGCAATGAATATACTGAAAAATAAAACCCTTCAGGCTTCACCACTCTGAACTAGATATTATTTATATCATGGAATGCCTTCAACTAGAAATATTGCTTGCCTGGAATTTTGAAATAACAAATGACACAGATTTGCCTTAGTTTTAGTGTGACGCTAAAGCACTTAACGCGGAAAAGGTCTTTGAGGAGCGAGTGGAACTCTGCAAATTTCACATAGTCTTTCCTATACAACAAGAAATGGTATGTATGTCATGACGCATTTCTACAACCATGGAAAGTATTGGAGATTACAAACTATGAGATAGGTTTTAAATTAAAGATGATCAACATCTTTGTGCACCGATCATTTTCTATTGTATGGGTTCATTAGGGGAATTTTGAGGTCTAAAATGGGCCTCCTAAGGAAATTATAAAACAATAGGAAATAATAAAATAAGATTAGATTACATCATTAAATTTTAGAGGGGAAAAAGAAAAAACTATTTTTTAACTCGTCTTTTAAACTTATCTCCCTATGGGTTTACTCAAATTTTGAGTGGAAACACTCGTTGGATGCAAAATTTGATTCATCATCCAAGGAGTACCCATGTTGCATACTTTCGATTGACCTTGCTACACAAAAAATGAGAAATACATGAAAAACATGATTGCAATCACGTTTGTTTCATGTATTTCTCATTTTTCAAGTAGTAGGGTCCATTGAAAGTATGCAACATGGGTACTCCTTGGATGAGGAATTAAATTTTTCATCCAACGAGTTGTCCTGCTTGAAATTTGAGTAAAACCTTAGGGAGATAAGCTAAAAATACAAGTTGAAAAAGTAGTTTTATTATTTTATTATTTTTTTAATATTTTTATTTTTTTACTCCAAAAATTGCGAATCATACCCCATGGTTGACATCATCATCTTAAATCCTATTAGTTCTTATAAATTTTATTTTGGTTGTACATTTTTCTTAGGAGGCCCATTTTAGGCCTCAAAATACCCCTAATGGGAATGCAGATGCAATTACATTTTTCTTCAGTTATGGAAAATTTACCAAGTATT
Organism: Pinus taeda; assembly: GCA_000404065.3. Classification (NCBI taxonomy): domain Eukaryota; kingdom Viridiplantae; phylum Streptophyta; class Pinopsida; order Pinales; family Pinaceae; genus Pinus; species Pinus taeda. The sequence goes on along the minus strand of APFE030113987.1, from coordinate 9,743 downwards.
TCACAAATTGCAACAATAGGCCATTCCTTGGGATCACCCTCTGTCAATCACTGCTTCTTCGTCTTCCTTCTAGATCTATCAATCCCCTCCTCTTCCTCTACATGCAACAAGCCCTACTTGCATCCATGGCAACCATTTCTAACACAAGTCAAACACAGAAGTTGGCACTAGAAAATAGACAATTTTTTAAGTGTCCCAGGCATCCATTCAACAAGCATCATTGTAATCTCTTCTTGTGTCTTGAATGCAATGCAATTGCATTTGTGCTTGGCACGACTATATTGCATATGTTTGTAGCAATTTCTTCAGAGCTTAAAGGAAGTAATTGTAGTTGAATGGAGGGCACACCATAGACATCGGAAGTGTACTTCATGAATTGCTTCATAGAAATCTTGCACTTGGATTTTGTCAACATTATTACGTCTTGGGTTGGGCTTTTGTCAGCATTACTACGTCAGCAATGCGTAGATTAAGTATAAATTTTCCATCATTTGCATCCCATATGTAGCGACAAGTGATGAGTCCAAACCCTTGAAGGTCATGCAGTTTGGGAGTTGTTAGGCTAGCTAGAATGTCCTATATACCAATTTAAATTCAAAACTATTAATCCAATAAACATTGGGTGAGGAATCAAGTTCCCCTCTCTCGTTTTATTACCAGTACTATTATTCTTGTTTTTCTTGTTTTTCATTATGGGCAACTTAAAAAGACTAGATAATTGAATTTCTAGATCACCTATCAGATTCAATGAGAGTGTTGATTCTGGAAAGTTACTCAAATGAGCTGACAAATGCTGTTGCTAATGATTTTTTTCTATGTGACTATGTTTTGTCAAAATTCAACTAAAACCAGAACAAAACCTTCTACATAAATAGATTCTTTGCTAGACTAATAGATATCTCGTTTGCAGCAAATATGTCAAGATAGCAACTTTTTGTTAGAGGTTAATTGTCTTGAGTCTTGAATCTTCAAATAAACTTAAAAAAACATCTATGTGACACATTTGCTAATAGTATAAGTTAATTTCTTACTCATTCTCGTGTCTAGATATAACACACAAAGGCTAGAAACAAATACCAATTAGATAATGCCACTAATACATATAAATTACTCAGAATATTAAAGAGAAAGAAGTACTAGGAATGAAAACTAAACACACCACAAAAGCACATATATGAGGATTACCTTAATTTGTACCAACTAAGATTCACTGATGTTATTCCCTATAAATTCATTAGCACAACCCCGCTTCACATAGACAACACACAAAAAAGAAAATACATAAGTATAACTTGATACCATGCCAAAAGGCTCTTAAAAATTATTAGATCTCTCTCCCTACCTTCACATAGACAATAGACAAGAAAAAACATAATAATTCTTTGATACTATGCCAAAATTATCCTTAAAACGTTATTGAATCTCTCTCTCTTTATATATAACTAAATAGCTAGACAAAGGCTAAGTAGCATTCAAATCAATGTGGCTTCACTCTAAGTGGCATGGTAGAGAAAATGTGGAATGGAAAAGACAGAATTTTGATGGTTTGTAGATTTCAAAAAAGCACTGAACATTAGTTCCAAGGTCAAAATTATGGGAAAGGATCTTGGGGTCAGTAGTCCCAACAGAATGGACAGCAGAGGTAAAAAAATGTATGAGCAAGTAAAGGTTGAAGCCAAGACCCAAGGAGGCATGCGAGGAAGCTTTAACAATGAAAATGTGGTGAAGTAAGGCTACCCTTTGTCTTTCAACCTATTCAGATTGTACATTGAGAAACTGCAACAGTGGGTAAATGAAGAGGAGTGTTTCCTAAACTTTGAAGAAATGAATTCTAGAACTTGATCCCTCTCACCAATGGACTTTCTGAAAATGACTTTGTAAACTTTGAAGAAATGAATTCTAGAACTTACTTCTCTCGCCAAAGGACTCTCTAAAAGTAACTTTTTGACTACTTTGTTGCTTTACTTCAATCTCCTTGCATCCATTTTATTTATCTTGATGGAAATCTTTGATTTGTTGTTTCAGTTTCCCTACTTGTGCCCGAAAATTATCCTGCTTAAGATGGTTATGAGATTGCTCTGCCACTGTTGAATCTATCTTATTTATATTTGACACACTCTTTTCATATTCAAATACATCATTCACCTTTTCTTTTTTAAGAGACTATCTAACTTCACTTGGGTTGTCCACGTTTATCATTTCTGAACTCTTTTTTAACAATAGATGTAGATTCAACAATTAACTTCTCAGTCCTAACTTTAGAATTAGTTTATCTCAATAGTTGATTAATAGAAGTCGGGTTATCAATTGGCATCTTCAAATCAAACTAGATCACATTACATTCTCTGGTTGGATGCCCAGAATCATTTTTTATAATTGTTTTGAAGTGAAGCTCAACAAAGGAGAAATAATTCCCTGAAATGATATTTTAAATGAATCAACAACAACTAATATTGTTCTAAGTAAAAGGAAAATAAGGATATTACATATTACTTAGTAATAGGGAAAATGGAAACATTTTGTTTTATGTTTACAAAACTAACAACACTGAATCTCAATTGCCCAAATTGCTTCACATGCAACTTTACTTGTAACCTCATTTTTACTCTTTATTGGGCCTCTAGTGAAGAGGCCCCATTAATTTGCACAGTGGTAGAAAATTTGGGACAATGTGCATATCCCTCCTTTGTAAAATGATAAATATGAAGAGACAACTTATTCTTTTGAGCCATTTTATTAAGAACATGTTTAGATAGACTACTCTCTTGCTTGTTAGACAGAGAATATAATTAAGTTGAGTTGACAAAAACCCAGTATATTCAGTAGATAAATAAATAAATAGATCTAAGAAAAAAAAATCTCAATGAGTGAAAATGAAAAGAAATGGAAAATAAAATAGGTATTTTAAATAGAGGATGTAAGTAGACTTTAAGCTCACTTGACGTTATATAAGTGTACCCTGCTTAAGTAGATATTTGATATGGCCTCAGCTTCATCATTCTCGGGAGGCTTCTTATGATCTAATTCTTTTGGTTCATTTAGACCTTGTTTAACTCCATAGGGGTTGTCCAAATTTAACACTTGTTCAACAATAACTAGGTTGTCCACATGTATAATTTCTGAAATTTTTCAATAGTAATGATATTCTCAAGAGTAAAATTTTCTTGACTAATTTCAGACTCAGTTGCCTCTAGTAGTTGATTATTGAACAACATGTTATCAATTCGCTCTTCAATTTAGATTGGATCACATTGCATTCTCCAAGTGATGTCTAGAATCTGTGCTTTTAGAATTAAGTTCAACAATGGAGAAAGGATTCCCTAAAATGAGATTTGATGAATTGGAAACAATTAATATTGTTAAGAGTAGGAGGAAAGTGAGGATATTTCATAGTACTTCAAAATAACTAACGAGAATGGAAACAATTTGTTTACCATCTACAAAAACTCACAACACCGAGGTTTAATAGCCCTAATTGCTTCACGTTGTTGAAGCCCCGAAAATCAGGTCGACAACAAGGGGGATACCCACCCGGTCCGGACCTTGGTTGGTAGCTCCTTATCCATTTGGTATAGTGGGTCTGACTGGGGATAACGGGACCAGCCGACTCTTCCCAGCTGAATGTTGCGTGCTTACGGCACTAAGGAGCAAATACAGAAATAGTTCAGAGTCAGATTCAATTTTTAGAAATAGTTTGCTTTATCAGAAGGACGGTCATTTGAAAACCGGATCCTAAAATTATGTAATCAAGTTAGTTAGCTAGCAGTATTTAAACCCTTCTCAGGCATTTAGAGAAGGGTCCGGAGATTTGTCAAAAACTCGTCCTCAGAACATGCACTTTTGCGCCCTCGGAGGTGGTTTTGATGAATGGATGGATCAAGGTTTATTAATGTTTGCGTTTGATATCTGCTACTGATGTTGCACTTCTGTACTCTTAGTAGATGTTAGAGCAAGGAGAGATAAATCATTGTTGCTTGAAGCTTATGAGTAGAACCAGTCATAAATGGTACTTTTATCTCTTGACTATTCCTGCTTATGTTCTTTAAGTGATTTATAGTTTCAGTTGTTTATATGTCATTGTATGAATATATGGGTTATCATTTGGCACTTTTGTACGGTGGAGTCATATTGTTTATGTTTGGCATATGAATGACTTATTATGCGATATGTTGTTCACAACTGTTTTGCCTAACTTCTTATGCAAAGTGGTTTATGTTTAATGATTTCTATTCTTATGATAGTTGAATGATCTTTATTACTAGTTATTGTTCGAAATCTTTTTAGATCGCATAATAGAAGATATACACCCCGAGTTAGTGTAGATTAGATGTGTCATTTCTCATTAGATTACAATAATATAGAGTTAGTTTAAAGAGTCTGAATTAGATTAGCTTTAAATTTCTCTTAGATCAGCATAGTTCAACTCTACACACACACACACACCCAAGGTTGGGAAACTGGTCCCGTCATCCCCAGTCGGACCAGCTATACCAAATGGATAAGGAGCTGCCAACCAAGGTCCGGACCGGGTGGGTATCCCCCTTGTTGTCGACCCGATTTTCGGGTCTTCAACATATTTGGCGCTAGAAGGAGGGCCGAACTATGAATGGCACCTAAATCAAAATCTAAATACCATTCTGAGAGTAAATCACCCTCATCAACTCCCCTGACTTCCTCAGTACATTTAAAATCAGAATCAGTAGTCGGTCGAATAATAACCGCTGCTACATACCCTAATATTTCAGACCAACCCACCATCGAACCCCCTGAAGTTCAAACTCTTATTCACAAACTCCAGGGATTTTCTATTTTTGCATTGGGGTCTGATAAATCTCAAAGCAGCGTGACTTCGCAATACAATCCTACTCATCCCCTGACCAGGTTAAAGAGCGGAAAAATTGACATCCAACCAACTGAACTCCCTCTTCCCACCAGGAAAAGAGTAAGGAAAGCATCACTGCACTCTGACAGTGAGACTCTTTCATCTACATCGTCCATCTCAACCCCCTCACCGCGAAGTCAACCGCCCACATCTTCATTCCAAATCACTCATCCACCTTCCACAACCCCTCTTCCACAATCATCCAAGATCATAATATCTCCATCTTCTCATCCTCAAGGATCATCCCCTGCACTTGCAATTACCAGCAGCTCAAAAATGGCCCAATCTCCATGGAACAACCCTGGAGCGGTTTTAATGCCTCCACCCCTAAGCCAAATACCAACCCATCCTGAGAAATGGATACCCAAGTTCAACCCAGAAGCAGGCATGCTAGCTGAAGACCACATTAACAATTTCATGCTCTCTGTCAATCTCAACGGAGTTACCAACGAAGATGCTGTTGTCCGGATTTTTCCCTATACAATGCAGGGAACAGTCGGGTCATGGTACTTTTCATTACCTTCCAGGTCTATAACAAGTTGGGACATCTTTCAAAATCAATTCCTCACCAAATTTGGTGATGACAGATCAACGGCAACGTTAATCAGTGACTTATCCAATCTTAAAGCCGAAGCTAGAGAACCCATCAAAGATTTCAATTTACGATTCAATAAGATCCTCAACAAAATCACCGCTGCTTCCCAACCTAGCGAAGAAGTACGATGTGAATGGTATATCACAGCCTTACCATCAAACTTAGCAGTCTTCGTAGACAGGACAAATAAAACAACTTTAGTTGAAAACCTCACAGAGGCGATAGCAGTAGAGAAACGCGTTATAGCCTTGGAGAAGAGATCTGCGATAGAAGAACACAAATGTAAAATGATCACCTTCAAGGAAGACCCCAAGAAGAAACAGACGAAATATCCTTTCGATTTAGAAGGGTTGCAGAAGGTATTAAAGACCATGTCCAATGAGATGATTGACATAAAAAAACAAGTGGCAGAAACTTCCTCAAAAAAGCCCTACAGAACTTTTAAAAGAGGCCCTTCAATGGATACGAAACCACCCAACGCTATCTCAAATGTCGAATCCGAAGAAGAGGAAGAAGAAGAAAGAACCACTGAAGGGCAGACCAATGATGAAGAAATTGTGGAACTACAAGGAATGTGGGATTTCATCCTCCCACAAGAAGAAGATTAAGAAGCATTTCTGGTTAGCACACGAAGAAAAAACCAACTTGATCCTCCCCAAACTACCCCTAAGCAGAAGGGCGCGAGCCCTACAGTAAAAGAAAAAGTCGCAACAAAGAAAACAACTGCTAAGGCGACTCAATCTAACCCAGTCCAACCAGATCAAACACCTCCCTCAAGAACACTAATAGTGTTGGAAAAATGGACTACAATATTATTAATGACATGAAAAAGACTAGGGCTAATATCACTCTTTATGAATTGAGCAAATTGAAACATCAACAGAAGATAATGATGAAAGAATTACACGCCATACCTACTACATCTTTGCCTACAGCTGTAGCTACCCACAATATGGGGAGACCCCCAATCAACACGGCCAATAAGATCGATCCAAATGACATCGCCTTGATTGGAGGAAGATCAAGGTCTCACACTCCCCCTTTTCTCCTCACTTATGAAATCTTCAATAAAAACGTGCACAATTGTTTGGTAGATTTCGGAGCTTCAACAGATATTTTACCCAGATCGATATGTGCCAAGTTAAACGTTCAACCACAAAAATCTGCAGTACGAATAGTTCAGCTTGATCGATCTCAAGTCGAAGTAATTGGTGAACTTAATCAAGTCACCATAAGATTGTCGTCTAATCCCAAGGTATGTCAGGTTATCGACATTCTAGTAGCTGATATCCCAGAATTCTACGTCTTAATTCTTAGTAGGGATTGGTCCGAAAAACTCCATGGGTACTTTTCAACCGACTGGTCGCACATGTGGTTACCATACAATGGTAAACCAAATGAAATAAAGGTTGAACAAGAGTTACACCAGAAATACATAGTAACAGAATTAGAAGGGGAAAATGAAGCAATAGCATACAATAGTAACATCATAGGCAATTACTCGGTAGATTCTTTCCTCGGCAATTTCAATGCTCATACATCACCTTACTTAGAAAATTCAGTTTTGTCCCAAGTCGAAATTTTTTTCCCAAACTGATAATTCAAAGTGTGTTAATTTTGTAGAAGAACCTATAAATACATCTTTGTTTTGGAAATTATATTTTGATGGCTCTAAATCTAACGAAGGAGCAGGAGCAGGATGCGTTTTGATTAGTCCAGAAGGGAACAAGACAATGCTTACGTGCAGACTTGAATTCGATTGCACAAACAATACAGCAGAATATGAGGCCTTGGTGCAAGGCCTATACAAAGCAATCGGGTTGAACGTCAAGTACCTTCAAGTCTTTGGAGACTCTGAGATTGTGGTCAAACAGGTACGTAACACCATACATTGCCTATCAAGTCATTTGAAATACTATCAATCTCTAGTACAGGATCTGACTGAACATTTCATAGCATTCAATATTTTCTCAATCCCAAGAATTCAAAACGCAAGCACAGACCTTTTAGCCAACGTAGCCTCTAGACTCATTCCCTCCGAATATTTTAGTCCAGATAGATTCTCGATAGAATTAATCTTTAAACCGTCCGTCCCTGACAACATTACAAACTGGAGAGTATTCAATGACGATCCTGATATTGTAAATTTCCTCACCTCTGAAGCATCCTACTCCAATCAAATAATTGACGAAGACCACCACGATCGACAAATACAACAAAGTAGCACTGATAATGCTATACCTCAATCGGTGGTTAAGTTAGAAGACTTATACGATTTGAAAAGTCAGTCTAAGAGGTCTACTAATTCTAAGCTCTACAGTTCAACTCTGAACTATGAATCAGTAAACCTGGGAACCGATGATAAACCGCAAAACGTTAATCTAGGCCACGACCTAGCCCCTGAAGAAAAACTAGCATATATTCGTCTTTTGAGACAATACAAAAATGTTTTCGCCTGGAATTATGATGAGCTGAAGACATACGACACGTCCATTATTCAACATACTATCCCTATGATCGACAATGAAAAACCTGTCCAGCAAAAACTCAGAAAAATCCACCCCAATCTAGAAAACCAAATAAAGATTGAGCTGAATAAGTTGTTAAAGGCCAGAATAATTTTCCCCATCAGACATTCCAAGTGGGTCTCCAATATGGTACCCGTTAGAAAGAAAAGCGGAGATATTAGAATCTGCATCGATTTTCGGAACCTCAACAAACCCTGTCTAAAAGATAATTTCCCCCTCCCTCCTATGGAGTAAATATTACAGGCAGTAGCAGGTTCAGAATTAATGTCTTTTTTGGATGGATTTTCAAGATACAACCAAGTGCTGGTACATCCCGATGATCAGCTAAAAACCACATTCCGAACCAAATGGGGCACATATGCATATCGGAAGATGCCATTTGGTTTAATCAATTTTGGCGCTACGTTTCAAAGAGATATGGACATCGCATTCAAAGGTTTAGTAAATAAAGCTGTAGTGATTTATTTAGATGATATAACAATATACTCTAAGAAGCGAGGCGATCATCTAAGAGACCTGAAACAAATATTTCAACGATGTTTAAGGTATGGGATTTCACTTAACCCAAAGAAATCTTTTTTCACATTAAGTGAAGGGAAACTTCTAGGATTCATAGTATCAAAATCTGGCATTCACATTGAACCTGATAGAATCAAAGAAATTTACAAAATATCCCTGCCTCATAATAAAAAGGCCATGCAATCCTTTCTTGGTCAAATCAATTTTGTGAAAAGATTTGTCCCAGATTTTTCAAGAATTGTTTCTCCTTTGCAAACCATGATAAAAAAGAATTCAAATTTCAAATGGGGTCTAGACGAGCATGAAGCATTCAATTTGATCAAACAGGCTATCATTGGTGCTCCGTCTTTAGCAACCCCGATTTTTTCAGAATCTTTTATCTTATACACATTCACCTCAGAAAAATCATATGCCGTGATTCTAACTCAAGCGAATCAAGAGAAAGCGGAAGCTCCAATCGCATCTTTTAGCTCTAATTTACAAGGGGCTGAACTCAATTATTTAGACGTAGAGAAACATGCATACGCCATTTTCAAAGTGATCAAGTATTTCAGACCTTTCTTACTTAAAACCCATACCAAGGTCATAGTACCGTTTCCAGCGGTAAGAAATCTTTTAATACAGAAAGATGTGGGTGAGAAAAGAGCGAATTGGATCACTGCTTTACACGAATACGACCTTGAAATCAAACCAGCAAGCATTGTGAGAGGCCAAGACTTCTGCAAAATGTTGGCTGGAGCATCGCATATTCCTGAAAGCTCATCCGAGGAAGTACAAACGTACGAGGTAAGCCCAAATGATATAGAATCTTTATACGCTGACACCATTTATTATCTCAAAAACGGGTATGCTCCAGCCCACCTGGATCACACCAAGAAAAGAGCCCTAAGATTAAAGGCTAAACAATATCAGCTCATAGATGATGTTCTGTTTAAAAGAAATTATGATTCTGTGCTTCTTAGGTGTTTCGAGAAAACTGAAGCCGAAAAGGTTTTGCAGGAACTCCATGATGGACCTGCAGGCGGACACTATGCTGGAGATGCCACCGCACACAAGATCTTACGAGCAGGATATTATTGGCCCACACTGTTCAAAGACTCACACAGTTATGTGAGGAAATGCCAAACCTGCCAAACTACTGCAGGGAGACAAAGGAAACCGTTCATGCCACTACAACCGGTAAACATTGAGCAACCATTCAGTCAATGGGGCTTGGACA